>JANAVB010009037.1:0-30000 GCA_029216955.1 Iris pallida | reverse complement strand
CTAAATATTGATAATCATGAACTTTGAGATAAAAACTCAATAAGAAATGCCAAAAGTAATTTAAACTCAATCAAATAAGGATAATTAAATATATTTGGCAAGATAATTTTTTAGAAACTTGAATAAAATGAGAGAATTAAAAATAAATAAATAATAATAGTAATCATATGTTCTCCCAAAAAAATTCATGAACAAATCAACAAGATAAGCTAGGTAAAAGAATATATGTCCATGATGAACTAGCTATACCACATATTAAGGGTATAAAAGAATTGAAACAATTAATTTTGCTCCCCCTTAAAATATGTGTCTTGTTCTGAAGTAATTTATATGCAAGAATAGATAAAATAAATAATCACAAGATCTAAGGAATATCCCATATATGCATCTTTTCTTCCTTTGATCAAATGCATATAAAGTTCCAAACTTAAAAACAAATATCATCTTTAGGCAAGTAAAAGAAATAAATAAACGCTTAAAGATAAACAAACAAAATATGTCTCCAATAAAAAGTATTCTAGATATATGACATGTCAGGGAAATAATTGATTTGAGACAATTAACTACTCCACCTTTACATGGCTATATCAAAAAAATAATAGTATTGACAAAATTTTAAAAATTTCAGAGACATATTTCTAGAAGTAGAAAACTAATTCAAAAATATTAGGACTTCTTATCAAAGTTCATTTCTTTCCTTTTAAAGCCTTAGCACGGTCTCCACCTAACAACTGTAAGGTTAAATAAAGAAAACATTTTGAGAGAGAGATACAATTTTCCTGACTTCTCTCCTATAAAGAGTTACTGCTATAGGCAGTTAGTAACTTGAATAAGAAGAGAATAATAAAAAGCTCAAAATTATTGAATATTACACAAGTTAAAGACAAAATCGCAAGACCATAATATTCAATGAGTAGTCACAAGATCATCAAGTCTGAATATCGAATAGTGTGACAGAAAAATGAATATATCAAAAAGATGACAGACATTAACCTATAAAGATCAATATATGTTATCTTTTGTAAAATTAAATCATTAAATAATATTATCCATCAATGCTAAAATCCAAAATCTATCAGATACAATTGTAACTAGATCTCAATAAATATTTAGTTTATAAAGTATTGATCAATCTTGGGGTTAGCTGTAGGGGTACTGTCCTAGCTAACGGAGGTTCACCGGGGAACACTTAAGTACCATTTCACTTTAGCCGTAGCCGTGGTGACAGACAGACCCTTTGTAGGCTTGTACCCAAAACAAATCTCTTCTTTAATAATCGAGAATTTAAGAAGAATTTGTGCAATATAAAAATTATATTATATGGACTTAAAAAAATTCGGAACAATATAGCATACGGTATAAGATGTATTAATTACATTTATCCATATGTGCCAGAAAATCATTGGGTAACAATAAAATATAAAACATTTGCAAATCAAAATGTAGGACCTAGATACGTTGATGTGTTCTGGAACCTAGGGGACTGGGTTCAGTACCTTGGATCCAGAACTAGACTATAGTTGCAAGTAGACCTTAATAAATCTTAAGTCTATAAAGTATTGATCACTTTGGGTTGCTGTAGGGGCCGGTTTCCAGCTAGCTATAGTCCGAAGACTAGTACACCATGTCGCTTCAGGCTATTTACACCTGTATACATAAGGACCCTTTTGACTTGTTTCGAAAATAATCTTTACTCTTAAGAACTTAGATTCAAAGGAATATATGCAGCATCATCGAACAACATTGAAATCCAGAATCCCTAAATATAAAATATACCCAAAGAATGGTTTTATCAAGATCAAAATATTAAAAATTATTTAAATAAGAGTCATGTATCCAAAATGTCAACCAAAAAGCTAAAAAAAACATCATTAAAAGAGGCTTTGAGGAAGAAGCTAATAAAGAGAAGAACATAAATTTGTTCAAAGTAATCAATAGCTAAAGTATGAGATAAGAACAAGTTTGAAACTACTTTTTAAAACAATATAGAACTTGAACTTAACTCATATATCAGACAAAGATGTAACTGATCCATAAGAAGTTAATCAAAATAAAATATGAGAATCAACAGTGAATATATTATGCAAGCACAAGGTTAACATAAAAGTATATGTATATACTTTTTACGTAAATAGAAGACTTGTGCTAAACATACATACTTACAAAATACTGATCAAAGTAAATATGACATGTTAAAAACAAATTGATAGGAAGTGACCATTAAAAAATATTAAAGACAGAGAGTCAAAAATATATTAACTCAAAAAAATAAGCTCTTATGCATGCTTGAAGAATAAATATTAAAAGTAAAGAGCATACATAGACAAATGTGTCACACTAATAGAAAATAAAATACTATATAGTGTGAACTAATGATTTAAGCTAAACATCTAGTCATGCTAGGATTATATCTCACATTGATTCAAACAATAAACAATTAAAAAGATATCAATAAAAGCTAATAGCAAGACATCAGTAAGAACATGCTAGATATTAAAAACTATTTAGGAAGCATGTTACCGAAGTGGTTTTAGTGACCACACTTCTGTTGGTGCAATTGCATGGAAGATGACCTTTGTAGCTTTGCAATCACCAACATGTTCCATGGTTCTATTTGATAGTCGAAGCTTCACCTGCAATATTAGGTGAAGACTTTGGTATCCAATACTTGGATCCACATTTGTTAGCTTTGGGAACCCATTTGCACAAGTTCATATCAACAAGTTTTCTAATTTGACAATGATTAGAAACATGTCCATTCATACCATAGTAATGACAGAAAGTATTAATATTAGTACTACGTGTAGCAGTATGAGAACATGCAGTAGTGTCATATGATGTGCGTGGATACTTGTAATAGAAAGCATGGTTGTGTGAAGCTTTAGCTTTGCTTGCTTGCTTTCTAGATGATCTGTCGTGTGTGATTTTGTGATGTGTCACGTGTCTTGTATTAGACTTGAGTCGTAGGTTGTACTACCTGATTTCCCAGCCTAATATCTAAATTTTTAGAGTTAGCACAGATCTCATCATATTTAGCAGAAAGAACATCAATTCTACATGAAGCAATATAATACTTCTTCTTTTCTGATTCTAATTCCTCCTTAAGTTTAGCATTTTCTTGACTTCTTTTCTCAATACAATCAAGTGCCTCATGCAATCTAAACTCAAGTATGGAAATCTCGGTAGAATTATCAGAAGGAGAAGTATTTCTAGCATCATTCAATAAGCAAGTAAGCTTGTCATTCTCATGCTTATAGGATTGAATATCCTTTCTAGCTTGCTTATACTTATCTAATACTTTCTTGTGTTCTTTCAATAGATCATTGAAAGCATCAGATAACTCATCATGAGAGAATTCATTCTCTTCCAGAATAGAGTTGACTTGTACCTCGTTGGATAATGCCATTGAGCATATATTTATTGCTTGACGAGGTCTCTCTTCTTCTTCGAAATGGCTTGCTTTGCTTTCACACCATATGATCTTGCTAGGGTACTTGTAAGACGATGATCTTCCTTCATTTGATCGTTCGTAGTGACTCTCCTTTCTAGCAGTAGTACAATCTTCTTGGATGTGGTCTATCTTCTTGTAGTTGTCATATACAAGCTCTTCTTCGTATAAGGGATTGTGTTGTACCTTAAATCCCAATTCTATCATGTACATATTTGTAACATTATGAAGACTATCCTTCTTTCTAGAGCTGCTAGCTTTACTTTCATACCTGCACTCATAAGTAGCTTCAAGAACTTTCTAAATTTTATGAGATTTTGTGCTAGTAGTAATAAGATTGAATACATTTATATCTATAACATAATAAAAGATGTGCGAGGCTTTTGCATCAAGGCTAGCTAACTTCTTTTCTTCCTCCGTATAACTATAATAAGGCTTGTTGATTATAGAGGATGTGAGAATAGAAGTGATAGTAGGCTTTTTGTAGCCATTGACAGTAATTGACCATAAGTTAAAATCTACAAACTTTAGTTAGAAGCTTATCCATGTCTTCCAATAACTATAGTTTGTTCCATCAAATAGTGGGAGTTTACTTGAGGATTGCTCTTCAGTTGTGAAGTACATACTTGCCATAAGTGATACTGTGATCTATGTAACAGCTGTAATAAATAAGAATATAATAGCAATGTTACCTTACTTTACCAGTATAACCTGCTATGATACCAATTGTAGGAGCAATTGGTATGAGCAGCGATATCTATATAACAAGCACCCGCTCTGATACCAATTGTAGGAACGAATTGTAAAGCGTAATACCCTAAGGGGGGTGAATAGAGTAGACAGCGAAAATTAGCTAATTAAAATGTTAGCAGCAAGATCACAGAATATATATCACAGATATGAAATAAAAAATAGGAAGCAGAGAGCAAACACAAACACAAGGATGTATACTTGTTTCCCTCTTGTGAGGACTAGTCTAGTCGGAAGAACTCTAGCTTCCAGTTGAATCCACTATTAGAAAATACCACAAGTTTTCATCCGAAGTTCTTACAACTTCTTCAATACGAGCTTTGATCCGAAGTACTCGACCAACTTCAATTGTAAAGTGTATTTCTTCAATCAAGCCTCTGATTATAATCACTCTGAAGCTTCTAGACCGTATTGCACTGGCAAACCGATTAGAGGATTGTAACTGGCTTGGGATTTAAAAATGAATAGCTTAGAATACTTTGGAAGAAGTAGTAGGCTTAGAGAGAAGAGATATGAAAGTGAATTGGTGTATTGAAATAATCGAAATCTTGCTCTATTCATAGTTTTTTCAAAGACAGAATTCTGAAAAAATTCGGGCAGAACTCTATGAGAAAATCTCGACAAGATCCGTAACTGCGGGAAGACCAAGTTCAAAATCCAACAGGCACTAACCGAACTGTGGCCAAATTCTGGCCAAACACGGGCCTAATTCTGTAAGAGTTCTGTTAGGGTTTTTACAAACTGGTTTTTGGGATTTTTGAAAAGTTAAACAGTTAGGAAGTAGTTTTAGCTTTTCTAAGTCGGCTTATTTTCAAAATAAAAGGGTATTTTAAAAATATTTCTTGGATAGCCTATTTTCCAGTACGACACAGTGTACATTATATTCCTAGACTCAATAAATATGAAAAATACATTAATAAAATAGGAAAACTAAGAGCCCTTTGAAGACGCCTTTCTTCTTATATTTGACCAGACTTGAAGACGCCTTTTTCTTTGACGGCAGTCGTTGGACGGTTCAGAGAAATTTCCTTGTATAACGTTGTCTTTAGCCCATTAATAATTCTCCATTGTATATGTCCTAGTTTGATCAGGTTTGATCATGCTTACTGTATGTCTGTAAATCAATATTAGGCAAACAAAACAGTATTATACAAGCATATCAATATGATATAGAACATTTAGGACAATGCTAAGTTTAAGTAGCAACATGACAGTGATTACATGAATATTAGTGAAGTTATTATGTTAAACTTAATTTATTAGCCATATTAAAAAATATGATATAATCATTGGGCTAACATAAAGGAGCCGCTGCAATGCTCGATCTCCACCGTCACACTTCTCCAGAAAACTTTGTACTTAGATCTTCTATTTAGGAATTGATTGTATACTTTTTTACGTTTAATATACAAAAAGTTTGAATAACCTTATGTAATGGCAAACCAGATGGTGACTCTACTAGGGACTTCCTTCTCCTCCAACGAGAAGGTGGTGGCACAATCTGACGACAACTTGATGGGATCTTCTCAGAAGATGTTGGTCGTACATTTCGACCAACAAGCTTTAGAAGATCTCCTTTCTGAGGAGAAGTTGAGTCCTTCGAAGCGGTTCAAAAAATTGAAAAAGACTCGATGTACCTGGGTGCCGAAGGCGGCTACAACGAGCAGCACGACGGAGGGAAATGTGCTCCAGAACCCCCTGAATGATGAAGCCCAGAAGAAGATTTTGGCTGCTGCTGACAAGCCGCCTCGCTCAGTTCCCACTTCGGGAAAATGCAGCGAGAAGTACGTCTCCCCTACGACAGGTTTGACAAAGGCACAACGTCGAAAGACGCGTATTGTGGTCCACCCATGTACGGACGAGGCTGTGCAGGCGAGAACTTCTGTCTTTGATAGAATTACCTACCCATCGGGTAAGGCTATGTTTGATTCTGAACGTTACGCACCTTCTACGGGTAACACAAAGAGGTCCAAGATGGCACGTGCCTTACACGACCAAAGTGCTATGCCAACCACTCTGTTGGACTCTGAATACTACACACCTTCTAGGGGTAGTAGGAAGAATTTTAAGGCAGCTCGTGCTTTGCGCGATCAAAGTGCTATGCCGACGGCCAACCAAAGGCCTGCATTGACAGTTATGCGTACAGCCACTGGGAAGCTATACAAAACTGGTCCGAGTGCTTCGATGCCTCAACCGGTGAAACCTCGCTGTCATTTGAGCGCTCATGCACACGATTCAAGCCAGGGGTACCTACTATCGAGATAGATTAGTGTGAACAGTATTCTTGTAAGCATGGAAGGAGTCTACCTCATCAGCAACTCTCTAATCAGGACCTAAGCGTGTCTTAAGCACATGAACTAAGAAGAGAGAAGCTATCTCTACATCCTCACTCTTGCATGCAGCTTTCTTGCGTACACGAAAGGAGTGCAAGAGTGGAGACCTCAACAACTCCCTATAAGCGTAAAGTGAGGGAGGGGTCTACAGCGCAAGGCGTGTCTAAACAAAGGCACAAATGCACCCAGATCATCATCAACTGCTGTTGTTGCCAAACAACCGTGTCGCCACCAAAGAGGTGGTCTGTCTTCCAAAGACTGCAACTGATGGTATCTGGTAAAGAAGAAGATGAACTCCGCGTTGCTTCATGCAACACGATACAGGGTTCTCCGTCTCTCAAGAAGCTTTCCAAGAATCCTCTCGTGTCGGCCAACAAGCCTAAAAAACTGGCCTGGGGGTAGCAAGACAGCGGTACCCAATACGGGTGTATTCCAAGGCGTGTATACCAAATCTGGATCCTTGGCACAAGGAGGTGACGCTACGGATGCAACAATAGCTGGGGGTGGCCAGCCCTCCACCATTCATGACAATCCTGCCTTCCAATCCAATGAGGGACTGTATGATACAGATACCTCCGTGGGCACAGATAGCCAAAAGGCTGGGGGTAACAATTACAATAAATCTGAGGATGATTGCAATATACCGGCTTATCCTCAAGATGATAGGACTCAGGCATCTAAGCTAGAGAGCGAAAGATCTGCCATCCCTTCTTCCCATCCGCACATGATGTCCGTGTTCATGGCCGAAGACGACAACGTGGACAGCAGCGAAGGATCCAGTCAGCAAAAATGTATAGAAGCCCTTGAGACGGGCCTAATTACGTTGAACAATACTATAAAGTCCTTGGGTTCCGTTGTCTTGGAGATCAAGGAAAAATTGACACCCGCTGTCTTCGCTCCTGCGAACCTAGACCCAGGGACAATGGTGGGTCCAACGTGTCCCACATCCTGAGCCAAGCAACGCCCCTGTCATCTACTCCATCAACAACATGACCTGTAATATTGAGTGAAGTACAGCAGGCCCTCAAAGAGTTGTATGCTCGCCAGGATGCCAGAGAAAAGCGAGAATTACTCCAAAAGATGGGGATTTGGTAACCATATCCTACCGAATGGGATAATATGATCTATCCTCCCAAATACAATATGCAGATGCTCACGCCGTTCAATACAAAGGAGTCTTCCCATCGATACTTGAGGTACTTCACCTCAGTAACAGGGCATCTACCAAAAGACGACGCTCACATTATCAACATATTTGTGGGAGCACTGCAGGGGGTGGCCTACGAATGATTTTGTAGCCTCCCGAACAACTGTATTTCATTGTTCGAAGACTTGAAGCACCTATTCCTCAATCGATTCTACGAAAGGAAATAGACATGACAATGTTAACTCTCATGGATATTGTCTAGAAGGAGAAGGAACCTGTACGCACATAAATTGAGCGCTTCCGCCAGGCCGCTCTGAGATTATCCCTCCGGTATACCAGAGCTTATGTTTATGGACTCCTGCCACAAAAATATGCTTCCTGTAATCAAATTATGGCACAATGCCCCTTGTATAGGGTAGATGCCCTTCATTACAGAGGCAGACGTAGCGAAAAGGAAAGCTCGAGACACGCAGCTATTGGGACTGAGTTTTCTATCACTCGAAGACAAATGGAGGTGCTCATCTAGCAACAATTTCGCTCCCAAGGATGGTAAAGGGAAATAAGCTATGACCGTCAATATCTCTAAGTGTTCAGCAACAATAAACCCTAAGCCGGCCGAAGCGCAGAGGCCGAAAGAGACCTACTCCTTCTGTCACTCTCATTTTTCTTTATATGTATTTTCAGTATACGTGTACGGACTCCCGACCCATATTTTGACTTGTTAGCATGGCTTGGATTGGTTTGGTCTTGGTTTAGCTTGGCTTGGTTTATTTTGGCTTAGTTTGAACCAAGTTGGTTCAAGATGAAACCACCCCTTTATATCCCAACTACTTTTTCTCTCTCTTCATTATTTGTCATAATTTCTTCTTCTCCCTTAAAACCTCTCCCCCTCCAAAGGCAAGTGCTAGCTTGCTTCATGGAGGAACCCCATTTTTGTTGTTCCATTATCTTCCCTACATAATTCTAAGGCTATTTAGTACTTGGTATTTTTGGTTTTGAAGGATTAGTTTTCGTAGATCTAAGTTTATGCAAAACTTGATTTTCTTGGATTTTGATCTCTCAAACTTCATTATTTTCAAGTTTTGATTGTTCTATGTCCTAGAGAATTCAATTTTACTCAAGTTAGACCTTTGAAAACCCAGATTTTGAATTGTTTTGAGTGATTTGTGAACTTGGGAAGTTTATGGGTTCCATGAACACAAGTTCTCGGGTTGGGAAAGATGTACATTGCTGGGCACATAGAATTATTATGTGCCCACTGCATGCTTCCTTGGGTGCATAATTTAGTATGCGCTCAAGTCTCCCTTACTCCCTGTAGTAGGCGCATAGCCCCAAGGCCCTCCCTGGCTTGGGCGCATAATTTTATATGCGCACAAGTACATCATGTCTCTTTCCTTGGGCGCATAGACCTTATTATGCGCACACTGGTCATAGAGTGAGTCTCTTGACTTTCTCCAAGACACCCTGACTCTACCCTTTCGGTGCATGCATGCAGACACACGTATGTGGACGTATAGCTCCAGGCACATGCCTTCCCAAACTATTGTCTCTCCATGATACCCCCTGCCTCACTCATATATATGGGCACATAGACCATACCCCCCTGCCTCACTCGTGTGGATACATGCCCTTAGGTGTATAGCCTTGGGCGTATGCCACTCTCAGCATATCCATTTTTGGTGCATGCTCTTCATGACACCCCATGGTCCTTAGTGTGAATTGTGACTTTGTTTATACCCTTTACTTGACTAAGTCCTATAATGTTATTTTCCATGTTGTACATGTACTTTGAGCTCTAAACACAATTTTCGTGTGGCACGTACACTCTCTAACAACTCCCTAATAGTGACCCGTCGTGGTGCACTTACATGAACACGACATGACAATGTGACATTTCATGATAACTCTTGATGGTGACCCGTCGTGGTGCACTCTTTACCAGTAACTTGACATGATAATTATTGATGGTGGTCCATTGTGGCACACCCTTAACAAGTAATCTTGATAAATAATCTAACATGACAAATCTTGATATGCTGTTGCGACGGCTATCTTGACTCGCTATATAACTCTTATCTTGACACCGTGGATGGTTATGCTTGTATAAACTATATGTCTCATCTTGCATCATGTCTAGGACATGAATTCCTGATTTCCACGGTCAGGGATTCGTACTGAATCTGACTAGGATAATGATTAGATTGATCAAGTAGTCCATGAAAAGATTTCCAACTACAGGCAGTCCCGTTATCTGGGTGCTCTAATTGGACTTGTAGCCTGCCGTCGAGTAGGGCACATTTCTAGCACAACGTCGTGTGTTGCACCACTAAGTCATCTAATCCAACTCTCTCAACTTGTGACCGGATAACCTGGATTAAGACTGCAGGGCTTGTGGCTGTTAGAACATCTCGATGCATCTTGTTAGTAACTAAGCTTCTGATAACCCTAGTTAGTTAATGTATCAAGCCATACTCATTGCTTGGCCATGATTGATGGATGGAGTCTAGTGTGGTCTTGTCTAGACAAGACCAGTACATGGTTATTTCAGCACATTACTATTATACTTTATTTTATCGATAATTTGTTAGAGACTAAGTTCTGTTCGGGTGAAGGGTTACAACCCCGGTCCTTGTTTGGTTTATGGGTTGTAACTTGGTTACCGGAATAGTCCTTTAGTTATCTTATCGTTTATCGCCTTGTTCCTCTAACTCATGTATTTCGTTATCATTATGTCTTTATGTGCTAATATGTTGGTTTTAGTTCCTAAGTGAAGCCTCCCTTGTGGTACTTGCTCTTTCTGGGGTCTGACCTAGCTAGTTTTGTATGGCCAGATTTTGGAGTAATACCCGAGGATCTTCCAGCCTTCCAGCCAGATGGTGAACACTAGGCACAACCTTGGCAACGGGTGGGTTTTATTTTGCTCTCCCACTCTATTGTAAATTATTCTTTTGAGGCGTTTAGCCGCCGAGCAAGTGTTAGCTCGTATTAAATTTATATTTCTGTCTGCCTAAGGGCTGTAACATGATTGACAATTCCTAAGGTTGATCATGTATGACTTTAACTCTTGCTAGTCTTCGCATTTTGTATGACTAGCTTCATGATCATCTGAATATGTAATGTATGGGATGCCTTACTTTGTATGTCTGATGATCTATCATCTTGTTACATTTACTTGCTTGTTTGAGATTGAGACAATAGGCTTGTTCTTGACCATAAGTGACTGTTAGCTTGTAGTAAAACCCTCATGCATCTAGATAGCCGTGATCGTACATCGAGGTGGGTTACACTTTAATGTACGTAGCTGGCTGTGTCTGTCCCCCGCTCTCCAGTATTATGGTTCTAGGGCGTGACAAGGTTTAAGTGGTGGCCCATACAGGTTTTGTAAATTAAGATGTGTGAGGGTTTCACGGAATAGATGTCTCAATCAGTACTCATCCTTGATCTCTACTCGTGTCTTCTAATCTTTCCAAAATCTTGACCTGATCACATGCTTATATCCTCGATCTATCACGGTCCTTCCTTATTGTTCTCTATGTCATTTCTTCAGCGGCATTGTTCCTGGTCCTGCCGATCAGTAAGGCGGAGCACCTCCAGTGAACCAGCAGCAACCTGGAGATCAAGCCCAGCACTCTAGAGCGGCCTCCCGAGTCATGCATTTCGGGGATCCAGAGCCACCATTCGGCCAGTCCAGCCTGTAGAGCCTGACAATGGAACCCTGGTAGGACTCAACAGGAAATTGCTTGTATCTCAAGATTGTTGGGGCGATGCCCTGCACCAGACAGTACAAGATGCCATGGACAGAGCCGGTTACTAAGGGAACAACACGGCCAACAGCTTCGAACGTCTGAACCCTCCTTTCTTTGATGGCAGTGAAGATGCTATTGCTGCTGATATGTGGCTTTAGGACATAGAAGTTATCCTGGAGGCATCTAGGATTCCTGAGGAGAAGAAGGTAGCCGTTGTGCGCCTGCAGTTATTGGACTTAGTTCACAGCTGGTGGGTGATGCTAGCAATTGGTTACCGACGCCTGTCTCATGGGCGGTGTTCAGCAATAAGTTCTAGACCAAGTACTTTGACACAGTAGCTCGGTATGATCTGCAGATGAGATTCACTAATCTTAAGCAGATGGGGAGAACGGTCGATGGATATGCGGCCGAGTTTCTATACTCAGTCAGTTTGCTCCTACCTTGGTGGCAACCAAATTGGATCAAGCACAGCGATTCCAGCAGGGACTCCACCTAGAGATCATTATATCAGTGGAGCAGTTTGAGTACCAGATATTTGATGCCGTCTTGCGAGCAGTGAAGAGGCATAAATATACTTCACAGAGGATTGTAGATAGAAGCAGAGGACGGAAGAGGTCTCATGGGCAGATGTCCTAGTCATAAGCACCAGCCCCGGCAGGTAGGGCTTTGACAATTGGAGCTCCTAGGAGGGCGACCACAGTTTCGTCAGTTCAGCACTCGACACCGACGTATCCTCAGCAGCAGAAGCAGAAGCAGTCTTCCGCAATGGGCTGCTCTCATTGTGGGAAGCCAGGGCATGTAGTATCAGAGTGTCGTAGAGCACACGGATTGTGCTTCGCTTGTGGGGCACCAGACCATAAGATAGGGTCTTGTCCGAATAAAGCAAGTTTATTATCATCAAACTAAACCAGTCCATCGGTTAGGAGTCCAGCACCAGTACAGCAGCAGTACCAGCCTCTAAGGCCATTGTCGCCTCAGGCTCAGTAGTATGCCAAAGCTCAGATTCAGAATCGACAGAGAGGTTTCCAGTAGTGGGGACCAGCACCAAAAGGACAAGGTCAGGCCTTGGCTCTGACCGTAGCAGAAGAATTGGCATCAGGTAAGGTGGTGGTAGGTACCATTATCGTCAACTCTTTTCCAGCATCAGTATTATTTGATTCAGGTGTATCGCATTCATTTATGTCTGTACGATTCGCAACATGGATTGGATTAGAGCCCGAGTTATTATCAGTAAGGCTCAATATACTTACTGGTAACGGTCTTATGGGAGTAGATAGAGTCTATTTCTCATGTCGAATCGAAGTTAGCGGTAGAGAGTTCCCCGCTAGATTGATAGAATTTTCGATGGTCGACTATGATGTAGTCCTAGGAATGGATTGGTTGAAGGATCAATATGTAAGAATAGACTGCCATATTGGCAGGATTATTTTTGGTATTCCCGGCGAACCGGAGTTTTCATTTTCCAGAGGTGAAGTAGAACCTTCTCCACTAGTATTGCGGATGGCAGTAGCAGTTGCAGTTCAGTTTCCCAGAGTAGTAGAAGAATTTTCTGATATATTTTCTGAAGAGATTCCAGGCATGCCGTCAGAGAGAGAGAGAGAGAGATAGAGTTCACCATTGATTTGCTTCCAGGGACAATACCAGTGTCAGGAAGAGTCTACAAGATGGCACCTTCAGAGTTAGAGATCTTGTACAAGATGATTGAAGAACTCAGAACCAAGGGATTCATTCGTGTTAGAGGATCACCTTGGAGAGCTCTGATACTACTTATGAAACAGAAGAATGGTACGTCAAGATTATGTATTGATTATCGTACCTTGAACTCTGTAACAATCAAAAATATATATCCTCTACCAAGGATAAATGATTTATTTGATCAACTTAGAGGAGCGACGGTATTCTTGAATATTAACTTGCGGTCAGGATACCATCAAATCAGAGTCAGAGAGCAAGACATCTCTAAGACACATTCAGATCTAGATATGGACATTGGAAGTTCCTTGTTATGCCATTTGGAACGACCAATGTGCTAGCCGTATTCATAGACCTCATGAATCGTATCTTCATACCCTATTTGTACCAGTTCGTGATAGTGTTTATAGACAACATCATAGTCTATAGTAAGAAGGAGGCAGAGCATGAGCAGCATCTTCGCATAGTTCTTCAGATTCTCAGAGAGCACCAGTTGTACGCGAAGTTTAGTATGTACGAGTTTTGGTTGGATCGTATCTCGTACTTGGGTCACATCATCACCAGAGGTGGAGTGGAAGTGGATCCCCAGAAGATAGTGGCTATAGAGACATGGCCAGTTTCCAGTACCGTCGCAGAAGTTTGGAGTTTCCTAGGATTGGCTGGATATTATCGCAGTTTGTATCAGATTTTGCTCGAATTTTAGCACCACTGTTGCAGTTGATCCACAAGGATGTACAGTTTGCTTGGACAACAGAGTGTCAGAGTTTATTTGAGAAGTTGAAGCAAGGATTGATGAAGGCACCCATTCTCACACTTCCAGATGGGACTGGAAGATTTTCAGTTTATTGTGACGCTTCCGGGAAGGAATTGGGATGTGTCTTGGTACAACATGGTAAGGTAGTAGCTTATGTATAATGTCAGCTTCATGATCATGAAAGGAATTACCCAACCCATGACTTGGAGTTAGCAGCGGTGGTTTTCGCACTTAAGCTTTGGAGGCATTATTTATATAGAGATCGGGTGGGGATTTTTACCGACCACAAGAGTCTTAAGTATGTGTTTACCAATAAGGATCTTAACATGCGTCAGAGAAGATGGCTAAAGCTACTTGTGGATTATGACATCAACTTGCAGTATCATCCTGGGAGGGCCAACATGGTTGCAGATGCATTGAGCAGAAGAGCCGGAGTTTATTTTCTAACAGCACAGCCAGAGTTGTTAGCAGATCTTCAGAAGATGGGTATTGAAGTTGTTCTTCCCACCAGTATGGCATTGATGGCTAGAATGCAAGTTCAGTCCAGTATAGTTGAGAGGATTAAGTTAGCTCAGTCAGCAGATTCTAAGCTTCAGCGGCTTAGGGCAGAATGTGTAGCAGGCCGAAGTGTAGAGTTATATATTCATGAGGACGATACACTTTGACATGAAAGGCGTCTTTGTGTACCTAGTGGTGATATCAGGCAAGAGATCATGGCAGAAGCTCACAGTTCGTAGTATTCAATTCATCTCGGCAGTACGAAGATGTATCGTGATATCCGTCAGCATTTTTGGTTGAATGACATGAAGACGGAGATAGTCCGGTTTGTCTCTCGTTGTTTAGTTTGCCAACAAGTTAAGGCTGAACATCAGAGACCAGCTGGACTTCTTCAACCTTTTACCGATCCCATAATAAAAATGGGAGCATATTATTATGGATTTTGTAGCTGGGTTACCTAGAACTCCAGCTAGAAAAGATGCTATCAAGGTTATAGTTGACACACTCACCAAGGTAGCTCATTTTATTCCTTTCAGAATTGGCTAGTCGATGGATCAGCTTGCAGGGATATACCTCAGGCTGATAGTCAGATTGTACGGAGTACCAGTCAGTACTGTATCCGACAAGGATTCAAGATTTACATCACACTTTTGGTAGAGTCTTCAAGGGAGCTTGGGGGCTCGTCTCAAATTCAGTTTAGCTTATCACCCGCAGACAGATGGTCAGTCAGAACACACGATCCAGACTCTTAAAGATATGTTGCAGTCATGCACACTCGACTTTGGTGGTTCGTGGGAAGATCATCTTCATCTCGTGGAGTTCTTCTATAACAACAATTTCCAGGCCAGTATCCAGATGGTGCCCTTTAAAGACATGTACGACAAAAAGTATAGATCTCTGTTAGCATGGGATGATATAGACGAGAGGCGGATGCTTGGTCCAGTGATGATTACGCGGACTATTGAGGTGGTCAGACAAGTCAGAGATCATCTTCGAGTTGCCCAAAATTGCCAACGTCATTGGAACGATTCTCATCGACATCCCCTTGAATTTTCTATCGGCGACCACGTATTCCTTAGGATCTCGCCTACCCATGGCGTTATTCATTTTGGCGTATGAGGAAAGCTTAGTCCTAGGTATATAGGGTCGTTCGATATTCTAGAGCGAGTAGGTGATGTGTCCTATCGTCTCGCTCTTCCGCCGTCGTTACATGAGGTACATGATGTCTTCCATGTATCCTAATTACGACGATATATCCCGGATCCAAGTCATGTCCTTGACCATTCAGAATTGGTTGTTGGTACCAACCTTTCGTATGAGGAAAGACCCGTATCCATATTGGACCGGAGAGAGAAGATACTCAAGAATAAGACTATTAGTTTAGTCTTTGTTGCTTAAGGTCATCACTCTTTGGGTGAGTCAACGTGGGAGCGTGAGGATGACATCCGATCGCGATATCCACACCTGTTTGACTCGTAAGGTATAATATCTTCTTTATGACTTATGTTTTGAAATCGTTGCTTGCATGAATGATTGCTTGATTACCTGCTAGTCATAGATTGCTCTTGATTAGTATAGCTTGCCCCAACATCTCTAACCTCTTGATTAAATTTCGAGGACGGAATTCTTTTAAGGTGGGTAGAGTTGTCACTCCCGTTTTCCGTTATACGTATTTTCAGTATACGTGTACGGATTCCAAACCGTATTTTGACTTGTCTAGCATGGATTGGCTTGGTTTGGTCTTAGTTTAGCTTGGCTTGGTTTATTTTGGCTTAGTTTGAACCAAGTTGGTTCAAGATGAAACCACCCCTTTATAAACCAACTACTTTTTCTCTCTCTTCATTATTTCTCATAACTTTTTTTCTCTATTAAAACCTCTCCTCCTCCAAGGCAAGTGCTAGCTTGCTTCATGGAGGAACTCTATTTTTGTTGTTCCATTATCTTCCCTACATAATTCTAAGGCTATTTAGTACTTGGTATTTTTTGTTTTGAAGCATTAGTTTTTGTAGATCTAAGTTTATGCAAAACATGATTTTCTTGGGTTTTGATCTCTCAAACTTCATTATTTTCATGTTTTGATTGTTCCATGTTGTAGAGAATTCAATTTTACTCAAGTTAGACCTTTGAAAACCAGGATTTCAAATTTTTTTGAGTGATTTGTGAACTTGGAAAGTTCATGGGTTCCATGAACACAAGTTCTCGGGTTGTGGAAGATGTACAGTGCTGGGTGCATAGAATTGTTATACGCCCACTGCACGCTTTCTTGGGAGCATAATTTTGTATGCGCCCAAGTCTTACTTACTCCCTGTAGTAGGCGCATAGCCCCAAGGCCCTTCCTGGCTTGGGCGCATAATTTTGTATGCGCACAAGTGCATCGTGTCTCTTTCCTTGGGCATATAGACCTTGTTATGCGCACACTGGTCATAGAGTGAGTCTCTTGACTTTCTCTAAGACACCCTGACACCACCCTTTGGACGTATGCATGCAGACGCATGTATGTGGGCGCATAGCTCCAGGCGTATGCCTTCCCAAACTATTGTCTCTCCGTGATACCCCTGCCTCAATCATATATATGGGCCCATAGACCATACCTCCTGCCTCAATCATGTGGGCGCATCCCCTTAGGCGCATAGCTTTGGGCACAGGCCACTCTCAGCATATCTATTTTGGGTGCATGACACCCCATGGTCTTTAGTGTGAATTTTGACTTTGTTTATACCTTTTACTTGACTAAGTCCTATAATGTTATTTTCTATGTTGTACATGTAATCTGAGCTCTAAACACAATCTTGATGTGGCACATACACTCTCTAACAACTCCCTGATAGTTTCCCGTCGTGGTGCACTTACATGAACACGACATGACAATGTGACTTTACATGATAACTCTTGATAGTGACCCGTCGTTGGGCACTCTTTACCAGTAACTTGACATGATAATTCTTGATGGTGGTCCGTTGTGGCGCACCCTTGACAAGTAATCTTGATAAGTAACCTAACATGACAAATCTTGATATGCTGTTGCGACGACTATCTTGACTCGCTAAGTAACTCTTGTCTTGACACCGTTGATGGTTGTGCTTGTATAAACTATAAGTCTCGTCTTGCATCTTGTCTAGGACATGAATTCCTGATTTCCACGGTCAGGAATTCGTACTGAATCTGACTAGGATAATGACTAGATTGATCAAGTAGCCCATGAAGAGATTTCCAGCTACAGGCAATCCCGTTATCTGGGCGCTCTAATTGGACTTGTAGTCTGCCGTCGAGTAGGGCACATTTCCAGCGTACTGTCGTGTGTTGCACCTCTAAGTCACCTAATCCAACTCTCTCAACTTGTGACCGGATAACCTAGATTAAGACTGTAGGGCTTGTAGCTACTGGAACATCTGGATGCATCTTGTTAGTAACTAAGCATGTGATAACCCTAGTTAGTTAAAGTATCAAGCCGTAATTATTGCTTGGCCGTGATTAATGGATGGAGTCTAGTGTGGTCTTGTCTAGAGAAGACAAGTACATGGTTATTTTAGCACATTACTATTATACTTTACTTTATCGATAATTGGTTAGAGACTAAGTTCTGTTCGAGTGAAGGGTTACAACCCCAGTCCTTGTTTGGTTTACGGGGGTTATAACCTGGTTACCGAAATAGTCCTTTAGTTATCTTATCGTTTATCGCCTTGTTCCTCCAACTCATGTCTTTTGTTATCATTATGTCTTTATGTGCTAATATGCTGGTTTTAGTTCCTAACTGAAGCCTCCCTTGTGGCACTTGCTCTTTCTGGGGTCTGACCTAGCTGGTTTTGTATGGCCAGATTTTGGAGTAGCACCCAAGAATCTTTCAGCCTTCCAGCCAGATGGTTAACACTAGGCACAACCCTGGCAACAAATGAGTATTACTTTGCTCTTCCACTCTATTGTAAATTATTCTTTTGAGGTATTTAGCCGCCGAGCTAGTGTTAGCTCGTGTTAAATTTACATTCCTGTCTGCCTAAGGGCTGTAATATGATTGACAAATCCTAGGGTTGATCATGTATGACTTTAACTCTTGCTAGTCTTCATATTTTGTATGACTAGCTTCATGATCATCTAAATATGTAATGTATAAGACGCCTTACTTTGTATGTCTTATGATCTACCATATTGTTACATTTACTTGCTTGCTTGAGATTGAGACACTAGGCTTGTTCTTGACCATAAGTGACTGTTGGCTTGTAGTAAAAACCTCATGCATCTAGACAACCGTGACCGTACATCGAGGTGGGTTACACTTTAATGTACGTAGCTGGCTGTGTCTGTCCTCCGCTCTCCAGTATTCTAAATCTGGGGCGTGACACCTTCAACGATGAAGACACACTAGAACTCTTTGATATGTTGACGAAGTGTGGCAAGCTTCAGCTCCCGCATCCTTAGCGTCCCGATGAAGTGGGAAAGGTGGACAATACAAAATATTGCCACTACCACCAGTATGTTTACCATTCGACACGTGACTGCTACGTGTTGAAAAGACAGATCTAGCGCCTCATCGACACCAAGGTCATTTTGTTCGACTACGAGGAAAAGACTGTTACTGCCAATATGGTCACTCTCTAGTTCGAAAGTTTTCCAAAAACAGAGGCTCAAGACGGCGTAGTCCCCATCTCGAAAGAAACGATGGAAGTAGTCAATCTTCCACCGACTCGTGACAACGCTCAAGGCCTCATCCCATTTACAATGCCGTGAGGCAAAGTGATGTGGATCCATCCTGATCTTGCCCCAGATATGATGGTGCCTGCAGCGCACTCTGTTAAGGGAAAGAAGTCAAGTCATGTCATATGGTCTCTGTATCGGCGGATGACACTCTGGTTACCACTCGCTCGGCTCACCAGTGAAAAGAAAATTATGCTCCGAAAGAGGAAACACCTCCCCCTGTTGCATCCACCGCCCCCGATACATCGGAAGCTAGTCCGTCTCAAGCCCCTACCGTAGACAAGCAAAGGTAGAAGGAGGTTCGCTTTGACAAACACCTGAGAAAAGACTCAACAGTAGGACCGATCAAGCCCTACAACTTCGATATATTGGCACAGCTGGCCAATACTCCGACTCGACTGTCACTCTTCGAGCTCCTCCGTCTCTCCAAAGAGATTCGAGACGGCCTCAGCAAAGCTTTGCAGAACGCTGACGCCTTCCTCACTCAGGAGCAACTGCCCAAGGAGGATCCTGCCATTTGTCCACATTGCCATAGTGTGGCCGAGGTGATTCCTAACATCACCTTCACTCAGTAGGACATGTTGCTGAAGAACAACCGGTACAATAGGCCCGTGTACTACACGGGGTATGTTGGTGCCATTAAGGTCGATAGCACCTACATCGACCATGGCTCTTCTCTTATCATCATTCCTCGAAGTTTACTCCAAGCTTTGAGGATCCCAATACAGCGACTGACTGCATCAAACACTACAATCAGCGGCTTCAACGCTAGAAAAAGTAAGCCCCTGGGCAAGATTCGTCTGAAATGCCAAATAGGTGATCTCTAGTCTGATGTAACATGCTACGTTGTTGACGATGATATAAACTATAACATGTTGTTGGGACGATCATGGATCGATGAGTACATGATCGTGCCCTCTACTCTCCATCAATGCATGGAGTATGTGGCCAGCGACAGGACCATCAAAACCGAGTTCGCTGATATCGACCCATTCCGAGGACTCGAAGCATACTGTACAGATGCTGAGCTATACAAGTCAGTCCCATTGTATGATGATGCCAATGATGCCGACGACGAGGCAGATACTGTATCGGAAAGTGCAGCTATCGCGGAAGAACCATTAAAGGTTCGATTAAAGGGAAAACATCCCAAGACATTAGCTCATCACATCATCAAGCTTCGAGGCAAGGCTCCGGCTCGATCACCCTCGACAATATCAGCCGTTAGCCATGAGCCTATATAAATAAGGCTTCCTCAGAAGGCCCCAAAGCAACCTATGATGTCGCAGGAACCTCCGACTACACCTTCCTTGGTAGTCAAGTTGAAGGGGAAACCTCCTCTACCTTCTTCCGCAACAGCCCTAGTGCTCACAAAAGAAGACTTGGGAGACTACATGTGCCAATACTGAGGCACACTCTTTAGATGATATAATCCTTCGGGATAAAAATTCGTATTTCATTAATATAAAGTTATCTTTGAATTTCTCTTGTACGCATTGGAACACTAGGAATTGTTTGCCATTAAATATCAAGCACAACAAATTACAGATGAATTGAACTTGATTGTAAACTCGCTTATACAAGAGAAAGCCTAGAAAGAAATCCTAGGAAACAATCTAAGTACAATTGTTTAGATATGATTCTGGGGGGTGATGATAGAGGCTCTGGAAAGTGTAGCAACTCTGCCTTACTCCTTCGACTATCTGACGCGCTCCTTGCTCTTGAAGAAAATGCCCTTCGTAGGTTACCAGCCATGGATTGCCAACCATTTGCCTGGGCATGGTACCTTCTATTTATAGTGTTTTTTGCAGTAGCAGATTTTTGGGCCGCATAAAGGGCCACGTGGCCACGTGTCTCTCACAGTGCACAAAGACTCGATCTCGGGCTGCCAGCTGGTGGGGGTTGTTGATATTTTATTATAGCGAATCTGGGTGGTTGAGACTTGGTCAGCCTTCCACGTGTCTCATCGCAAGATAGGATCAGTCTGCTTGAGTCATTTTGAGCCGCATAGGCCCTTCAGAGTTCGGCCATGCTAGGCCGCATAAGACTCATGCGGCAGTCTTCCATAGTCCGAATGTAGCTTGGAAACTTTTGAGCCGCATAGGTTCTTATATTCTGGGTCGCATAAAGCTCATGCGGCTCAGGTTACAGTTACCCTTGGTCGCATAAAGTACATAGATTGAGTCGCATAAGTTTCATGCGGCTCGGGTCGCATGTCCACTCTAATCATGTCTTATCTTTTTTTTGTCAGAGTGTCGGAGTTATCAGAGCTGTCAGTCTTTGCCAGAGTTTGTGTCACGACCCGCACCCACAGTGAGGGTATGAGAGCGTAACAACGCCCAGCCTACGCCGCAGTGTCGGCGGAAGAATGCTGTTCTAGGTTATGAACTATAATTACATAACATGAATATACTCTCCAAAAGGAGGCCAACAGAGGTACAACTCAATCACAATCTAAGGTAGAATGTAGCACGATGGAAATAGATATGAAATCATCAACTGAGGTACAGCAGAATAAAATAATAAAGTCTCATCATCTCTAAAATATACAACTCTGAAATTAAAGACAACAGCTAAGCATGAAAAGAAGGAACAGTCTAAGCTATCTACACTATACAAGGTGTCATCCTGAGCAGCTGCCTGAACCTCCCCAGGGGTCCAGGTCGCGAGTGTCAACTAGGCAAACTCCAAGTAAGGGTGCAGGGTTCCTCATCATCCTCTGAAAAATTTTCAACAGGTCCAGTCAGGACGGGAACGAGTACAATTCATCAAGAAAACCCAAGTAAATGACAGAGAACTATAAAGCAGTTATAGACAGTTATATTGATGAATATGGCAGTTTATATTCAGGTGATGGTAAGAAAGACAAATAAAGTGCAAGGAAAGAAAATAACTAAACAAGAGAAGAATCGTAGCAACGAAGACTGTAAAATAAGATCTAGCTGAACTAGAGTAACATAATGAGTTCAGATGGTAAAATATAAGTCGAGTGTAATTCCAATATGAGTCTAATATAAGATGAGTCGAATGTGATTCTAATCATTGTTCTAATAAAGTGAATCGAATAAGGTGATACAAATAAGGTGATACGAATAGTGATTCACAATGTTCTAACAACGATTCGAATAAATTCTCCAAGTGTGTTTTAAAATACTTAGTTGGACATTTAAACGGCTAAGGGTAAATCCGGCACATCACACACCTGGCCGGGTATGGAATGGCTATCGTTCGAATATATTCACAGCGGGTGGTTTGAATAGTGGGAATGTTCACATGTCTAATCAAGTATTTCCCTGCCCATCTAATACAAATGAATCTAAAATCCGACACATCAATCGAATAAAAGTCCAACCAACATATGAAGATACGAATAGGTGGTTCGAATAGTGATTCGTATGGTGATTCGAATAATAGAGGTAAGACGAGTAAGTATGTGTGTCGTATACATGGATTCAGAAATAAAATACGTGTTTGTAACAGAGAATCACATACAGCTAACTAGAACTGAAGTACAGTAATTGACAAATAAATGAAAGAACTATCAGAGAATGTACTCGCCTGGTATCTGAATGTCTGAAAGTAAATGTACTGTCCGAGATGAGGTACCTGACTCCTAGTTAGAGCAACACAAGTCAAGATGTATACAGGGGATGATAATAGTAATCTACAATGCGTCTGCATGCCGTCTAGGTCAAACTAGACTAAAGTCAACACTTGGTCAACTCCAGTCAACTATACTAGTCAAACTAGGTCAAGCCTAAGCCAAACAAGTCTAACAAGTCTCACTAGGCCTAACCAAGCCTAGGCTAGCATCACACACCAATCACAAGTCATACTAGACTATCAACACACAACATTGGTGTATTCATATCATACACATAGGCCCTATGCCCTATAGTCCACATCACATATATTTCACATATCATATACATAACAATATATATATATAAAATATAATACACCCACATATTATAATATATAGGATACCTATATATTCATCTCACATATATACACACATGTCCATAAATGTATCTAATATAATATAGTGCACTCATATATTTATAGGATACATTAAAAATGTGAGTCTAACATGCACATATGTATATATATATGTGTGTGTACACATATCCATAGCAAAAAAGGAGAATGAAAGTGCATGTGTTCAAGTGTATGTGTGTGTGTGTGTGTGAACATGGAGGTGTACATGAAAAGAGAAATCAACACTAGTTATGAGTTTACACTACACATGGCACAAAGCTAACCCATCTACATTACACATGTATTATACTTAACATGCATGGCTACAAGTATACATCTATATACATTAGATTAGAGACTATTTAAGTTATAACTAACATGTATCTATACTTTACATAAATCTATATATATTATAGCAATCATTTAGAGAAGGGTTACATGGCATGGTGGTTGATATAGAGTGGGGTGTCCTTGTGCAGAAGGTGAAGTTCATTCTCAGTTTAGTTCCACATTTACTTATAAACTAAAGTGAGCTATCCCATAAACTGGTGTAACAAACCATATAAAATGAACCATGTTATCTGAAATCTGCCATTAAGCCAACATCTCATATGCATACAGCTCATGCATTGTCTAATACTGAAATTAACTAACATTTCGAATTAAGGGGTTGAAGGTTAACATTACATTCATAGACAATCCACTATATTGAAAACTGAAATTGGCTTGGCAATAGGAAAATGAAGGTATATATGCTTATATGGACAGTTCAGTGTTCGAACAACCTAAAATGAACTAACATTCAATCTAAATATCAGCTATGCATTGGTTCTATGTCTACATATGAAATCTGATTTTGCATTTACAATATTTATACATTATGCATTCATATCTATCCTTACATATATACCTTGCATTTATATCTAGCATTCATTATATACTTTCATGCATGCATTGTATATCATTCTTTTATTTATGCATTGCTTACATATATTACATTAATTGCATTCCTACATGCTTGCATTCAACCATAAATATACATTAATGTAAAGAGGATATATATCATATATATATCATTTCATTCATCTAACATATCATGCATTACATACTCTATATTCATTTAATATCCATACTACATAGGCTCATAGTTACACAAAATGCATATATCGTATAGTCACTCTTTTACTTAAAATCAATACTGTACTAATTGGGCATTCACTAAATTCTAGGATTAAAGTATGTTGTAGCTCTTCGTGTTAGCTTTCCGAAACTTTAAACGGATCGTATTTTCGTGTCCGGAAGCTCCCGAAATCGCGAAAATACCGAAACACGTTCGTCTTTCATACAGCTGACACTCAAATAATTCTACAGAACGTTACAGAAAGAATTTAGCTTATTAAAATATATATTTAGAAATCTAACTTCGATACGGTTCTTTTAAAAAAAACAGGAGATAAATCGAAGTTTTAAGCTAAAAGGTATAATATTTCTAAGTTACTATTGCTACTAAAAACGTGGATAAAAATTATGACGAATTTGGATAGTTTGAGACAAAAGAACACAAGTATATAACATAATATATCAAGAACTCACTCTCTACATTAATACATATATATATGAGACACTATAGAACACATCTCTAATACAAAAATATGAGATTAAACATGTAATAATTCATTCATACATAACAACAACACATAGTGTGTCCAAATTTGGGGTTTTCCCACATGGACACAACCACAACACAAAGGACACTCCTATGACCTCCAAATGGACACGAAATGGACACAAATGGAGATACAACCATGGGGGTCATTCCTATGGGTTCAAAATAGACCTATATGCATAAGGAAATGAAAAGGAGAAGGGATTTATACCTCCCGGTAGATCGAATCGAAGAAAAGCCTTCCCCGAACGACACCGACACGTAGAAATTCCAAAAGGACACGAACGAGCTCCGAACCCTCCCAAACTTGGGTAGCTTCCTCCTTGGCTAGAATGGAGAAGGAAAGAAGAAGATTTGGTGGCGAAATGGAAGGATTTGGTGGAGAAATTGCTAGGGATTGCTCTCTAAAAATTTGGGGAAGAACAAGAGAGAGAGTGTGGATGAGAATAATGAAATAAACTTGAGCCTATCCTCTCCCAAAGTGGCTGGCCATATGGGGCTATTTGTCCTATTATGGTAAGGTCCAAAATGCCCCTACTAACCTATTCTATTAGTATTAGGAAAGGGCTAATTGGTTGGGGCTAAATTAGTCATTCTAAAGTCTCTAATCACACTAACCTTATCCATAATAATTAGTCTAACCTCTAACTAAAATTAATATCATGTGGACTAAAATTAATATCATGTGGGCCATGCCTAACTAGTGCGTGGGTCCACTAAAGTCAACACTACCCCCGGGTCCCCATTTCAAGTCGGATTGAGCTGAAATTCGAACCCGACTCAAATAACCCCATAACGATATCATAAATAATAAAATAAATTTCAAAAATATTTCAAAAATACAAAATAACAAAAATACCCCTGTTCCTGAAAACTGGGGGTGACAAATTTCTCGAAATTAAAACCAAACAATAGTAAAATGTCAAAATCACAAGTCATAATTTTAAATAGTTTAAAAATGATTAAAAATCACCAAAAATCATAATATGAAATAATTATCAATAAATAATAATTATAATTACAAAATTTCAAAATTACCCTCATCTGGAAAACTGGGTGTTACAATCCTACCCACCTTATAAAAATTTCGTCCTCAAAATTAAGATGATCGCACCCCCTTCTAGGTCAAACATAGTCAAGGGTCAATCTCTAGTCAATTTCTCAACATCCAAGTACTTGGTCATCAACTGGTCAACTTCTTAGGGTTTTACCTATGCTAGCTATTTAGGTGTTGGCAACTAGAATTTAGCAAAAGAGAAACTCTATAATAGGCTAGCTCTTAACTTCCCAATCCTATCAAGTCACCTATAACTAAATACCTACAAGCTAAGCACATGAATACCAAATACCACACACAAATATATATATATATATATATATATATATATATATATATATATATATATATATATATATATATATATATATGCTCAAGAACAACAACCCATCACATATATCCAAAGTATATCATCTATATATATACATGACTGATCAACCAAGGTTTAAGGCAGACTAAACTTATAAGGGTCTGAAACAATGCTTAGAACTAGGCTAAGGATGAATGGTCTAAATCAAGGGGACATGGTATCTAGTGAAGGGTCTGCACACTGCCTATAAAGGTGATCAACACAAAGAGAACTTAACTAAAATGGAAAACTGAACCAAGTATAGGCTAAACAACATGTTTATAACCCTATAAAATAATGGCCTATAGATACCAACTAGCCTATATCCCATATGCCAATATCATCTGCAATCTATCTATGCAAATAGACCTCTCGGTCTTAGGTGAAACTACAACTATACTCAAAGGCAGGCTCTGGTCATGGGTGCCTCACTGGAAAAGGTAAGGGAAAGTAGTAATAATCATCAAGTCTGTAAGGCATACTAACATCCTATGTGTAACTGGTTGGTATTATAGATAACAGGAGAATTATCTGCAATGGGTTACTATTCTAACACCAATGCTAACTATCACCTCTAGGGTACAAATACTCTACAAGTCATCATACCATTATACTATGAAGGAACTACCTATGAATAAGCTCTACAAAACTAAATATTCCTACTACTAAGTCATTTATAACAATCAAAAGGGTATGATGTTTAAACCTTCTCAAGATACAATCTGTTAATCATATGCGTCTGTCCAAAATCATGTTGTCCAGAGTCTTCATCATGCTAGTGAGCAAGGCTACGATAATCACAGAGTCCTTGACTAAGGTACGTACCTCAAGGTTCATGGTATTTAAAATTTTCGCACTTCCGTATGCGACGACGAAAACCTTAAATTCCCATACCCGAGAATACATCCAAAATCTGACTACATGTCCTCACTATGCCAACTAACACGACTATCGAGGATTCTAGATCCCATGATTTAGGCGACCTAGCCCATATGATTTTTTCAGAAGAAAAACAAACACAACAAAAAAGTAACATAAAAAAATTAATCAATCAACAAGGAACAGATGGAATCGAATTTCAAGGTAATTATAAAAGACAATTGCGGGAATGGAATTGAGAAGAACGAAACTTGCAGCAGGATCTCCAACGGTCTGTGCATCCTCGACTGTCCTGACGATAGCTCGTCCTGCTGGTTTCCTCCAGCCTGATGCTGATACTACACAAATCTCTGCTGCTGATGCTGCATGAATCGCTGCTGCTGAGAGAAATCAGAAATAAAGGAAAAAGTCTCTGTACAGACGGAGGTGCACCTCCAATGTAGCAGAAATGCCAACCTGAGTCGGCACAACAGAAGCTGCGGTCTCGAGGCCCTGATGAACAAGACGAGAGGTGGCCAGCCTCTCGATAGTATCCCCCGAACCGAAGCGATGAGATCGTGTCTTCATAACCATCATGAAGACAGATCAAAATAAGAAGCAATTTCTGAGAATGAAGCGAAAATTCAAAGAAGAACAGTTTATATTCAAGGGAAGTCAATAAGCAACAATTTTAGACAAAAGGAATCAGATTAAGAGTTTTTCCTAATGTGATTGAGTACCTCCAAAAATATCCTAATCCTACTGCAGGCTGTAGTGATACCCTAGTTCGAATGCCACTACATAAACTTGACCTGCATGGGCCACCACTAAAAATGTATCACGACCCGCACCCACAGTGAGGGTACGAGAGCGTAACAACGCCCAGCCTACGCCGCAGTGTCGGCGGTAGATCGCTGTTCTAGGTCATGAACTATAATTACATAACATGAATATACTCTCCAAAAGGAGGCCAACAGAGGTACAACTCAATCACAATCTAAGGTAGAATGTAGCACGATGGAAATAGATAAGAAATCATCAACTGAGGTACAGCTGAATAAAATAATAAAGTCTCATCATCTCTAAAATATACAACTCTGAAATTAAAGACAACAGCTAAGCATGAAAAGAAGGAACAGTCTAAGCTATCTACACTATACAAGGTGTCATCCTGAGCAGCTGCCTGAATCTCCCCAGGGGTCCAGGTCGTGAGCGTCAACTAGGCAAACTCCAAGTAAGGGTGTAGGGTTCCTCATCATCCTCTGTAAAATTTTCAACAGGTCCAATCAGGACAGGAACGAGTACAATTCATGAAGAAAACCCAAGTAAATGCCGGAGAACTATAAAGCAGTTATAGACGTTGTATTGATGAATATGGCAGTTTATATTCAGGTGATGGTAAGAAAGACAAATAAAGTGCAAGGAAAGAAAATAACTAAACAAGAGAAGAATCGTAGCAACGAAAACTGTAAAATAAGATCTAGCTGAACTAGAGTAACATAATGAGTTCAGATGGTAAAATATAAGTCGAGTGTAATTCCAATGTGAGTCTAATATAAGATGAGTCGAATGTAATTCTAATCATTGTTCTAATAAGGTGAATCGAATAAGGTGATACGAATAAGGTGATACGAATAGTGATTCACAATGTTCTAACAACGATTCGAATAAATTCTCCAAGTGTGTTTTAAAATACTTAGTTAGACATGTAAACGGCTAAGGGTAAATTTGGCACATCACACACCTGGCCGGGTGTGGAATGGCTATCGTTCGAATATATTCACAGGGGGTGGTTCGAATAGTGGGAATGTTCACATGTCTAATCAAGTATTTCTCCGCCAATCTAATACAAATGAATCCAAAATCCGACACATCAATCGAATAAAAGTCCAACCAATATATGAAGATACGAATAGGTGGTTCGAATAGTGATTCGTATGGTGATTCGAATAATAGAGGTAAGACGAGTAAGTATGTGTGTTGTATACATGGATTCAGAAATAAAATACGTGTTTGTAACAGAGAATCACATATAGCTAACTAGAACTGAAGTACAGTAATTGATAAATAAATGAGAGAACTATCAGAGAATGTACTCGCCTGGTATCTGAATGTCTGAAGTAAATGTACTGTCCGAGATGAGGTACCTGACTCCTAGTTAGACCAACACAAGTCAAGATGTATACAGGGGATGATAATAGTAATCTACAATGCGTCTGCATGCTGTCTAGGTCAAACTAGACTAAAGTCAACACTTGGTCAACTCCAGTCAACTATACTAGTCAAACTAGGTCAAGCCTAAGCCAAACAAGTCTAACAAGTCTCACTAGGCCTAACCAAGCCTAGGCTAGCATCACACACCAATCACAAGTCATACTAGACTATCAACACACAATATTGGTGTATTCATATCATACACATAGGCCATATGCCCTATAGTCCGCATCACATATATTTCACATATCATATACATAACAATATATATATCTAAAATATAATACACCCACATATTATAATATATAGGATACCTATATATTCATCTCACATATATACACATGTCCATAAATGTATCTAATATAATATAGTGCACTCATATATTTGTAGGATACATTAAAAATGTGAGTCTAACATGCACATATGTATATATATACGTGTGTGTACACATACCATAGGGAAAAAAGAGAATGAAAGTGCATGTGTTCAAGTGTATGTGTGTGTGTGTGTATGAACATGGAGGTGTACATGAAAAGAGAAATTAACACTAGTTATGAGTTTACACTACACATGGCACAAAGCTAACCCATCTACATTACACATGTATTATACTTAACCTGCATGGCTACAAGTATACATCTATATACATTAGATTAGAGACTATTTAAGTTATAACTAACATGCATCTATACTACATAAATCTATATATATTATAGCAATCATTTAGAGAAGGGTTACATGGCATGGTGGTTGATATAGAGTGGGGTGTCCTTGTGCAGAGGGTGAAGTTCATTCTCAGTTTAGTTCCACATTTACATATA
>JANAVB010009036.1:0-37996 GCA_029216955.1 Iris pallida | reverse complement strand
ATATATATAGATATATATATATATAATGGGATCTAATACAATGTATATATATATCATTATATATATATATATATATATATATATAATATATATATATATATATATATATAGATATATATATATATATATATATATATCAACTTTATATATACACATATATATAGAGAGAAGTGAGAGAGAGAGACATAGAGTAAGAGAGAGAGAGAGTGAAGAGGACAGTGAGAGAGAGAGAGAGGCTGGACAGCAAGGGGGAATGGGTTCAGGAATCCTGGGACCAAATTCAGTCCCCAAAACACACACACACAATAACATATATACATACATATGTATATATATATATAACTCCACCTATACTCTACCAAATACCCCAAAATTCACCCACAACTCACACATACATATATACCTATGTATACAATATATATACACCCAAAAATATGTATACATATATATAAATCGATTTAAAATTCGTTTTAAATACTGAAAAATAATAGGAAAAAAAATAGGACTGAACTTAGGATATCAGAAAATTAGGGAATTGGGAATTGAATAGTGAAATTGAATTAAAACTCAATTACAGAGGTTGGTAAAGCTAAACATGTTGCACACGTGTTACGTGATGTGTTTGTGTCCACAAAAGTGGACACAAACGTGTCCATTCAACATAAAACCAAAAACAGTAAAAACAGGACACAGCGTGCACAATCCTCGTGCACGTGTTCACGTGTCTCGTGCTCACGACACAGGGCACGCGAAGTGTCGTGCTCGTGCTCCTAGGTTCGCCTAGGGTTGGTCTAGCTATTAGGTAGCCTGCACAGTGTCCACGTGTCTCACAGTGTCGTGTTCGAGCCCGTATCAGAGCTCAATTCCACGTGTGTGCTGTCAGTGCAATTTCAATGCACACACGAATTTGTGTCCGACACTGCACTAGAAGACACGAAACTTGGGGGGCATGTTCGCAGACATTGCCCCCTCGTGTCCACCAAGTTTCACCCCTCCACGTGTCGTGTCGTGTCCTAGTGAGTCCCGAACAGCAGGGGACTGAACGTGCGCGTGGCACAGTCTCGTGCAGTGAGGACAGAGCCTCGTGGACACGACCACGCATCAATACGTGTCGTGCTCATCCAGGGTGTAGCCTAGTCTAGGGCTAGGGATTAGGTATGACACTTTGTGTCACATCGTGTAGACACGACACGAAGTCCGTGTCTGTGTGTGTTTTACACAGTGTGCAGTGTAGTACACAGTCGGTGCGTATCGAATTTCTCACTCGACACGACACGAAGTGTCACAAAACTCGAGGGGGGGCTTGTCAGAGGGTGCCCCCACCTCTGTGCCAAGTGGCACGTGTCCACGTGTCCAATTCGTGAGAGAAAATAGTGTCGGGTTTCAGGGACAGTGCCACAGTGTGTGCACAGCGTGTTCGTGTCCATTTTGGATACGGACACGACACGATATCGAGCTCAGTCTACTAGGGTTGTGTCCTACATGTCTAGGCTACCCAAAAATATAATTGTTTTACAAAAACACAACATTAAATCCTAAGTGCATTTCACCAAACACTGCAATTAAGCACAGATACGTGTCCGATACGGACACCAAATCGAACCTACTTCGTACCAAACTTGACCTACAGTTCCATGGTACCTAGATGCATGCAACTATGAAGAGAGAAAACACAATATTAATAGGTTTTAGGGCATGTTACCTATGAGTGCAAAATCCTCAAATATAGGCCTATTTGAATGAATCCTTCTTCGACTCCCAATGTCCAAAGCTTCACAAATCCTTGCTAGCAAGCCACAATTGGTATCCTCTAGTGTAGGGGAGTCTAATGCAAGAAACTGGGCTCAATTTGGAGCTAAATTGGTTAAGTGGTGAGGGTGTAAAAGTAGAAGGAAAACTAGGTTTTTTGTGAAATAAAAATAGCATGAATGAAGAGGGGGGGGGGGGGGGTGTTTTATATGGAAGGGGTAGGGTGTGGCTGCCATGGGGGGGTAGGGTAGATATTTAGGGCTCCTTTCACCTTGCTAACTTAGCTTCTAAGTCTTGGACCAAGTAGATATTTCTAGGTTTTATGAAAAATATCTATAAAGCAATATCTAAGATATTTCAATCCTAAGATATTTACAACATAAAGTAAATACCTACACTTAGTCTTCTAGGTTAGTGCTATCTCTAGCTTAGGGTAAACTAGGTTAGGGCTAACATGACACTAATCCACTAATTAAATAATAATAAAAACACATAAATCCAAATAATTCCAAATAAATTCTAATAAATTACCAAAATACCCTTTAGGCTAAAAAGCCCTAATTTGATGTTCTAAACCTATGGCTAGGCTCACATGATCATGGTTAGTTTCTAGGTATGAAATCTCTAGGGTTTACACTAGGGTTACACTAGTAAAATCATAAAGTCATAAGCCATGACTTAGAAAATAATTTTAAATTAACTAAAATCACCAAAAATCAATCATGACTAAAACACCATTAATAAATAATAAAAATAATAATTTTTCAAAAACACCCTAATTTTAGAAAACTGGGTCTTACAGGCGTCCCACTGGAATCGTCTAATTCATGATTGGCGTAATTGATTGAGGGGTAAACTAGCCTTGCTTGCACATAGTAAGAACTGAGGAATCCTTTATTGCATAATTCCAGGATAACTTGGGACTCACAGTAGCAAGCCGTAGTAGTGTATGGCCGTTTAAATTAATTGTTTGTGTACTGTACTTACTGTTACCTAACTGAGATGATCAGAATGTCAGGACATGACGGGCCAACTTTTGTCCTTGTTTGGTTGGGAGGTTGGTTCGAAGTGTCGTGATATTATGTGAGTCCTAGTAGATAGCAGAGATCTATTATCATATCTTCTTACTGGTTAAATTCCTCATATCGTGCTTCTGCTTGGGTACTTGCTATTAGAGGTCTAACCTCTCTGGTTTTGCATGGCCAGATTTAGAGCCGGTTCCCGAGGACTCAGCTTACTTCCACCTCCAAGATGATCAATACTAGAGGAATGATCGCAGGAGGACTCGAGTGGGTTCCTTACTTCCCCGCTCGTTTGTTATTTGCTTTATACTTTGCCGTTTGGCACCGACATTATTCGGATTGTCTTGCGCTTACTTTTACATAATTATAATTAGTCAGACTGCAGCTGACAACACAATTGTGTATACCTTGCTACATCATCTGGCTGTATTTTGTAAAGCCAGATATCAAGAACATTTTGACTGAGCATTTGGGATGCTTACTGCTTATCTACATGTTCTCTATTTCTTTTCTTGTTTCAATAATTGAGATAATAGATGTGAAGTGACCATAGTGAGACTTTTATGTAGTATGCACCCCCTCTCTTATTAGACAACATTGATCGTATTATACGGTATTCATCTACCGTAATACGTAGCTGGTGAGTCATTCTTCCGCTCTCCAGTATTCTGGTTCTGGGGCGTGACATCGGCGGAGGATGGTGGCGCTGCGATCGTCTCAGAGAGACGGCGTCGAATGGTGGTGGTCGGGGCTGTCGAAGTGGCGTGTAGGCGTCGGGATAGGTTAGGGCGAACTCCGGCGATCGTCGGGGAAGATGGGTTGATTGCGGCGGCGTAGGGGGCTGTGGTGGTCGGGTGAGTCTAGGGTTAGGGTCTGGGGGGTCAGGGGCTATTTATAGAACCCTAGGGCGGTGGGATTAGGGCTAGAAATTAGGATTAGGGTTAGGGTTTTGGTGCGAATCGCCGGAGACGACGACAGCTCAAAGGCGGTCGTCGGTTAGGGTTAGGTTTAGGTTTAGCAGAAAACCCCCTAGAGTTTAGGAAATTGCAAAATAGCCCTGCGCCCAATAGTTGCAAATAAAAATTTATACCCCGCATTTATAACAAATTATAATTGCAAACTGCTATTCTAACAATTAATAATTGCAATTTAATATAAAAACAATTCTAATTATCACAAAATAATATTAAAACATTTTAATTAATTGTAAATAGGTATTTAGTATTTAAAACTCATTTAAAAATTATTTAAAAATTCTAGAAAATCTTAAAAACCATAATAAATTATTTAAGACTAAATATGACATTAGCAACTAATTAATTCTATTTAATTAATTTTGAAAACAGGGGCTGACAGTCCTCATTCGTATAGGACTGTTGTAACACCCACTTTCTAAATGAGAGTAATTTTGAACTTTTGTTAAAGTTTATTATTTAATAGGATTTATAATTATGGAAATTTTTAATTAATTTAATACTATTTAAAATTGGTGAATTATAATTTTGATGTGTTAGCTAGTGAACCCTAGAACTGTTGAGCCTAGAGACTAACCATGACCATGGGGACTAACCATGTGATTAGAATGACTATTTACAACTTTTTAGGCTAAGATTATTTTGGTCATTTTGTGACTTTTGAATTATTTAGGATTTGGTTATGATGAATTTTAGATTATTTTAATAATATTTAAATTGATTGTATTATGAGTTTGGTCATTTTTCATATTTTGATATTTTGGAAATTTTTATATTTTTAATATTGTTTTTATTGGATTTGTTTAGTCGGGTTTGAGTTTCGTCTCGTTCCGACTTGTATTGTGACCCGGGTAGCTTAAACTCTAGATGGGACCCAATATTAAGTTAAGCATGTCCCACAAAACCTAACATTTAAGTTAGTTAATTAAACTAATTTTTATCATGTTAGAATGGTTAAGTTAGAGACTCAAAACTCAAAACTAGATCATTTTGACCCCAAATTTGAACCTAGTCTAGACTTAACCATATGAGACTAGAGAGGGACAATTAGAACATTTTCCATTAGCCCTAATGGACTCTTTATGGCAGCCACCTTTAGGGGAGAATGATTTATTTCATTCATTACAATCTTGCCACCTTTATTTTCCTTTTATTCTTCCCTAATTTTAGAGAGCCTTCCCATTGATTTGATCTCCAAATCAAATCATTCCTTCACCAAACCTTCCCTCAATCATTTCCATTCTTCAAGGGAAGGGTGCTACCAAGGATTGGAAGAGGAGTGCAAGGAGGAGTGTCCACTTTGAGGGATCTTCGTATCGGAGTCGTGTTCTAAAGGATTTCATTGGAATTCCACTCCCAATAGGTAAAACCCATCCTCTAAATCGATTTTCTTTGCATATAAATTAGTTTTGAATCCGTAGGATTCATCCTCATGCATGTGTCCCATTTAGATTCAAATTTGAGGCCATTTGGAGCTCTTTTGAGGATTTTAGATATGTGTCTTCTGTCCTACTTGATAGATCCCAAATTAGGACACCCCATGTGTATGTATGTATGATAATAGTTTAAATAGATATTTAAATTCAGTTTTAGAATGGTTAGAGAGTGGATTGATCTTAGTTAGGATGGTTAGAATGAGTTTTATTTGGATACATATGTTTGTATCCAAGTATCTTGGCCTATATGTGTTCTTTTGTCCAAAACAACTCAAATTCGTCATAATATTCATCCACGTTTTTATTAACCAAAGCAACTTAAAAATGTCATAACTTTTAGCTTAGAACTCCGATTTATCTCCCATTTTTTTAAAAGAACCGTATCGAAGTTAGCTTTCCAAATATATATTTTATTAAGCCAAATTCTTTCCGTAACTTTCTGTAGAATTATTTGAGTGTCAGCTGTACGAAAGACGAACGTGTTTCGGTACTTTCGCGATTTCGGGAGCTTCCGGACACGAAAATGCGATCCGTTTGAAGTTTCGGAAAGCTAACACGAAGGGCTACAACATACTTTAATCCTAGAATTTAGTAGAGGCCCAATTGGTACAGTATTGGTTTTAAGTAGAAGAGTGACTATACGATATATGCATTTTGTGTAACCTATGAGCCTATGTAGTATGGATATTAAATGAATATAGAGTATGTAATACATGATATGTTAGATGAATGAAATGATATATATCCTCTTTACATTAATGTATATATATGGTTGAATGCAAGCATGTAGGAATACAATTAATATAATGTATGTAAGCAATGCATAAATGCCTGAATGAAAGAATGATATACAATGTATGCATGAAAGTATATAATGAATGCTAGATATGAATGCAAGGTATACATGTAATGATAGATATGAATGCATAATATATAAATAATATAATGCAATATATAAGATAGCATGTATGGTAATGTAGAATATATGATGCAAGCATGTATATGTCCACTGTTTTCTCTTTTCCTTACATTTTTCTTTCCTTCCCTTTCCATTTCAGTTTTTTTTTTCCCTTTTTTCCTCTTCTATTTTTACATGTTGTATACAATGTATATAATGTATAGATGCATGTAAGTATGTAATATGCATGAATGAATGTCATATATGAATGAATCAATCAATCAAAGGTATAAGTAAAATATAATGCATTGTAATGAATGTTAACATATATAATGTATGAAAGTATGTATATAAATGTGCATGAATGTATATATCTATGTAACAATGTAAATATGCATGATGTAACATATGCATATATATAAAATATATGTAATGTGGATATGCATGTATGTATGAAGGTATGTATTATGTATATTATCTATTTTATATTATGCATTATTGTGGTTCACATTGTCTTGTGATTGTGTGAGTGCTAGCCTAGGCTTGGTTAGGCCTAGTGAGACTTGTTAGACTTGTTTGGGCTAGGGCTTGACCTAGTTGACCTAATTTGACTAGTATGGTTGACTAGAGTTGACCAAGTGTTGACTTTAGTCCAGTTTGACCTAGACAGCATGCAAATGCATTGTACATTTCATTTATCATCTCTCGTATACATCTTGACCTGTGTTGCTCTAAATAGGACTCTGTGGCTTCAGTTTGTGTAGCACCCAGTTTCTAAAATAAGGGAAATTTTGAAATTTGTAATTTTAATCATTTAATAATGATATTTAAACCATGTTAGGATTTTGGTGATTTTTAGTTAATTTAAAACTATTTAAAACCATGACTTGTGATTTTGATGGTTGACTAGTGTAATCCTATAATTTGCTAAGCCTAGAGACTTAACACGACCAAGGGAGCCTAGTCATGTGATTAGGGTGACTAATGGCAACTTTTTAGTTTGGAGGTATTTTGGTCATTTTGACAATTTTGTGGAATTGTGATTTATATTAATAAAATATGTGATAGCTAATTATTAGAGACTTGACCTAGAAGTTTAGCCTAATCTAGATTAGCCTTGAGGTTAGAATCATGATTAGGACATTCCTACTAGGTGCCAAGTTTACAAATATCTAGATATTTGGATTGGTAAGATATTTTACATAGATATTTCTAAAGGAAACCTACCTTTCATGTAAGCCTTTGATCTAGACTTAATAGCTAAGTTAGAATCATGGCCACGCATTGTGAACCCTAGCAAAACCCTAATTCTTACACCTATGACCAGCCATCAAGCCATTCCCTCCCTATTTAATCACCTCTTCATAATTCCTAGCCTCTTTTAAATACCTACATAAATCCCTACTTGTGTTCTTCCCCAAACCTTCACAAATTCCTCATTTTTCCACCAAATTAGACCAAACGAATTGCGTTGGACTCCCCTACAGTAGTAGAGGCTAGTAGGGGCTTGCTTGGGAGAAGTGGAGTGCGTTTGGACATCGCTCGAGGAAGGCAACTTCTCATTTCGGGAGCCTATTCATTGAAGTTTCACCCTCAATTGGTAAAACCCTACAAACACCTATAAATTCCAAATTTCTTTCCATAAATGCATCCATTTAGGGTTCCCCTAGGAGTAGCCCAAGTTTGGTAGGGGTTCATGTTCATTTCGTGTCCGTATCGGACACGTATCGGTGTATTTAAATACGTGTTCGATGAAATGCCACAAAGAAATGAATTTTGGTTAATTGTAAAACTAATTACATTTTTGGGTAGCCCTAGACTTGTAGGTCGTAGCCCTAGTTGACTGAGCACGAAACTGTGTCGTGTCCGTGTCCAAATTGGACAAGAACATGCTGTGCACACCCACACACATTGTCCTGCTCACCGACACCTCGTGTGTACTGTACACGACACGTGGACACGTGCCACTTGACACGGACCTAGGGGCAATGTCTGACAAGACACCCTCAAAGTCTCGTGTCGAGTCGTGTCGTGTGGAGTGAGAAAACTCACTCGTACTGGTCGAGCACAGCCTGTGCACGAGTGCACAAAGCACTTTGACACGCGCGTCGTGTCGCGTGGACACGAGTCGAGGACACCTCGTGGTGACACAAGTGTGTAGCCCAACACGTGGGCTACACGTGGACAAGACCATGTGGCCCCACGTGGTGTGTGTCGTATCCACGAGGCGTCGAACCCACCGCACCATACTGCGCTGCACAGTGTGTATCAGTCGAGTTTTCTCGACTGATACGCATCTCGTGTCGTGTCCTAGTGACACGTGGACACGAGACATGCTATCCTAACCCTAGACCAACCCTAGGCGAACCTAGGGACACGAGCACGAGACTCCTAGACACGCGTGTCGTGTCCTAGAGCTAGGTGCACGCGTGCACGACGCGGTGACAATTCACTGTGTCAGTCTTACCCGATTTGGGTTTTCTCGTCCTGGATACGTCGTGTCATGTCGTGGTAGACACCTATGGACACCTACGACACGTACACATATGGGGGCACGATTACCAACCACTACTTTGGCATCTTAGCTAGGTTTTTGGCCTTGATTTGGGTTTACCCCCAATGTTCAGTGATGAACAGTATTTTCTGTTATTTTCAGTATTTTAAAATGAATTTCAAATCGATTTTTGATTGATATATATACGTATTTATGTATGTATACACTGTATATGTATGTATATATGTATATGAGTGTGTGGGTATATGTGTATGTGTATGTGAGTGTATATATATGTATATATAGGTATGTATAGGTGTGTGTATATATATATGTAATGTGTGTGTGTGTGTTTGTGTGCTTATTCTCAGATTTCTGAGAATATGACCCCCTCTCACTATTACACACACCACTACCCCTTCCCATGACCCCCTCACACACACATCATCACCCCCTCTCTCTATTACCCTCTTTCTATTTCCCTCTCTCACTATATATATAGGTTTATACATATTATATATATATATATATATATATATATATATATATATATATATATATATATATATATATATATATATATATATATATATATATATATATATATATATATATATATATGTTGTAATATATATGACTAGTTATATATATATATAAATATATATATTGAATTGTATATAGAGGGCTATGTATATATATTACATAGATGTAGGTTTACCTATAGATAGCCATATGGAAACCTATGTGATTAGCCTATGGCCATTAGGGGCTAACCCTAATTTGACCAAGTGACCCTTGACCTAGGTAGTTGACCTTGTTTGACTAGGGTTGACCAAAGTCAACCTTAGGTCAAACTTGACCTAATTGACCTAGAAATGGCTTGGATGGACTTTAAAGGGCTTGATGACTAAGGTTTGACTAAACCCTAGACTTTTAAACTAGTTGAATTATGTTTGACCATATGGTTATGTGGATAGTCCTATGTAATTTAAGATATGTATGGGGTTAAGTGGGATAATTAGGAGTTGTATCATGATTTGGGTTAGCCTTATAGAGTTGACATATAGAGTTGATCCTTGACCTAAAAAAATCTTAGTTAGTCTAAATTTGACCTAGATTTGACTAACCTTGACTTGCTTGACCTTGTTTGACTTAGTTGACTCCTTATGACCTAGTATGACTTAAGTTGACCTAGTTTGACTGTTAGAGTAGACCAAGTTTGACTTTGGCCTAGATTGACCTAGAATCATGTGTAGGTCCTAAAAAATCAAGGTTGCACACATCAACAAAGTCAGAAGATCAAGAAATGAATCTTTCAAATGAACTGCGCAGACATCAGTTTGCGCAGCATACAGATTGCGCTTACTAGATTGCGCACACTATCAAGCGCGCAGTCTGACGTGACAAATCATCATCATTACCTGACACAAATCAAATCTTCTGACAGCTGACAGCGCGAAGAACGAGACGACTGTTTGTTTAATCGTGCAGCACGGCGCTCGAGGACAGCTGGCAGCACAATCCATGTTGGCGCAATCCATGTTGGCGCAATCCATCCCTGCGCAGTCCAAGTCTGCGCAATCCAATGCCAGCGCAGTTCAGGTTGCGCATTTCATCAACACAACTGACAAAGTACATATGGCATTCATGCCATCAATTGCTCATTACGTGGCAACCGTCTACACACGATCATGCGCAATTCAATCAAAAGTTGCCATGTGTCCAAGACAGTTGGACCACGATCCAACAACTGCCTGCGCAGTCCACTGTTGTGCAATCCAATTGCTGCACAATCCATCATGCGCAATCCAGAATAACTAAAAGTTAGTTATTTCTAGAACTCTATAAATAGAGTTTCAAGTCTCCATTCAAGGGGATCAGAGATCAGAATATAGAGAGATCAGACTTTAAAGTTCAGAGAGTCCAGGAGTTCTTGCCCAAGTGCTGCTGCATTCTTCCGAGGCTTTTGCCTTCAACTTCCGAGGCTTTTTGCTTTCAATTCCAGAGTTGTCTTCAACTTCAGAGGCTCCGTCTTCAGAGTTCACATCGTCCAAGGGATAAAGCAATCGTCATCTAGATTGGATTTCTACAGTTGTACCATTCCCAGAATTCAAATTGTAATCTTTTACAAAGTTTGTATCAATAAAGTTCTACACTTTTGTTTTTGCAAACAAAATGGCGACTCTGTTGGGGACGACTTTCTCCTCCGATGAGGAAGTGACAACTCAATGTGACGTAGCGTCTATCGGAATGACGCAGAAGACACTGGTTGTGAAGATCAACCAGACAGCCTACGAGGCTATGATCAACTCCAAGACCACTCCTCGTACTGCAACCGCTTCTGCCACAAGCAAAGTGCGCCCAGTGTGGGTCCCAAAGACTGCTGTGCAGTCTATTGATGCTGCCAGTAAGACTTTTGCGCAGTCTGCCAGCAAGACTGCTGCGCAGTCCAAAGCTTCTATCATCAAGCCTGCTGCACAATCTGTCTCAATTAATGCTGCGTAATCTACTGTTGCCAGTATACAGAGTACTTCATATGCTGCCTTGGCTAAGTGCAAGACTCCTATGCCTCTGGCGCAGTTGGCTGCCAATCTCTCTGCGCAAACCAACACTCCAACAACTAGAGTCCACTCTAGGCACTCTGTAACAAGAACTCCTGATGCGCAAACCACAGTCTCTGTGGACAGAACCAGTGCGCCATCCATTCATGCGTAAACTGCTCCTGCGCAATCTAAGAATGACAGCCTTTTGGCTAAACTCTCTTCTTCTCATAACAAGAGGAAAGGCTCTACTCCTCTTCCCAAACATACTGTTGCTATGAAGCAATCCACTGGGGGTAGTCCTTTGGCTATTCCTCTTCCTCTTCAAAACAAAGGAAAAGGCCCGTTGGTCTTTTCTCAAACTCCCTTGTCTCATGACTTGGAAGACAATAGAGGAAAACGCTCTTTAGCTAACCCTTCTTCACAAAACAATAGAAAAGGCCCTTTGGTCTTTTCTCAATCTTCTTCAGTTTTTACCGAAGTAGATCAATCTGAATGTGCCTTGGCACCAGTCAGTACTAGAACTCTTTCAAACAAAGATTCTTCTTTCTTTTATGACAAGAAAACTTGTACTGACCGAAGAGGTATTCTGCCTACTCCGGTAGCAGAGTTCCAAGATCTCCCAACCCTCAAGATTTTCCGTTCCAGACAGGGAAAACTGCTGGTGTCTCAGACAGAAGCCCCTGGGGGTGAGTTTGCTGATTAAGAACATATCTCAATCGACCAACTTCGGTAAAACGTAAGCAACCAATGCCGAAGATCAAACATCAAAGACAAACTTCCAGGGCCAAAGATCCTGACACTTATGCCAAAGAAGTGAGCACTTCCCTGTACACTCAAGGGACTAAACATTTGAAGAATCGGAATCATGTTCCGAACATTATCAAAGAACAGATCTCTCAGAGTTTTGCTCGTCCTGCTGCTGTTTCCGATCTCCGAGAACATCTCAGACAAAGGCGGGATACTATCTCAACACCTTCAGTTCAATCATCTGATCATCATTGCAACCACAAAGTCATCATCCAATGTTGTTGTCAAACAACAAAAAGATCTGTCTTTGATCGTCTGACTTTTGCAAACTCTGAAGTAGTTTTAGAGGAAGATGAAGTCTTGTATGCTTCTGTCAACATGACTTCTCGAGACACTGGGGGTAGAAGATGCTCCAAGCACGGCAAGTCTCGCAAGCCAAGCCAGCGGTATTTAGACTTACTCCAAGAATCCTCTGAAGGAGTATTTCGATATACCCGATCCAAGAGCCAAGACACAATCGGTCAAAGGAATCTTCTTCAAGGTCCTTCGGGTTATCTTTCTACTTCTCAGTCAGGAGACGACTCTTTCTCTGACTATGATACATACAGCGAAAGCTCTGAACAGACAGTGTCTTCCACTGTACCAAGAGAAGTGACAGCTTATGTTGTCAATGAAGATCCAGATGCTTCAACTTCTGCAAATCAGGAACAGCGAATCGCTGCATTAGAAGACAAGCTAAAAACCATGGCTGAAATGGTTGCTAGTATGCATTCTATCATAGTGGCACAATATGCCACACCACCGACTATACCTACTGCTAATCCTGAAATCATAGCATCATCAGTACCTGTCAATGCTGGACTGGGGGTAGTGTCTCCTCAAATGCCTCATGTACAAGTACAAGTTCAAACTACACCTAGTCAGTCAGGAGCTGGGGGTAGTGCTTACAATGATGTTCCTCCTCCTACCACTCTAACTCAACCTGCGTCTTCTTCGTCATCTGAAGACGCCAATGAAGCTGTCAAACTCTTGCGAACCCAGTTCGAAGCTTTCAAAGAGAAAGATAACTTGCAAAGATTGGGGATCAAGCAGCCCTATCCAGTTGAATGGAAAGAAGTCCCGTTCCCACCAAAGTACAAGATCCCAACGATCTCTTTGTTTGATGGCAGTACTTCTCCTAGTCAGTTCATCAATCATTTTGAGGTAATGACCGTTCAATTCTAGCCAAATGACGCTCTTCTTACCAGAGTGTTCGTCGGTTGTTTAGCCGACGTAGCATACGACTGGTACAGAAGTTTGCCCGATGGTTGTATCACTTTCTTCTCAGGTCTCAAGCAAATCTTCTTGGAACGGTTCTATGAAAGATTTAACGACATGACTATGTCGGCTCTTAACAAAATCAAACAGAAACACAATGAAACTGCTGAGAGTTTCATCGAACGGTTCCGCCGTGAAGCCTTGAAGATGCCTCCCGGAACTCCAGCTGCTGTCACTATTGATACTTGTAAGGCAAATCTTTTGCCTATCATCAGTATGTGGACAGGATCTACCCAGTTCCAAGATTGGCCCTCATTTATTGTCAACGCCAAAGCTGCTGAAGTGAGTGCCGAGAAGTTCAAGCAATTGGGGGTACAAATGTCTAACCCCGACCGGGATGAACACCAGACATCAGGTGGTGGTAATCGCCAGAACAACCGCAAAGCAAAAGAGACTTTGAACATCAATCTGAACAAGAATAAGAATCTTTGGCTGTCAATGTGGCTCCGCCTACATTCACTTCTACTCCTTCTGCACCTCCACCGAGGGAACCTCGTCCGAAAGTTGAATATTCCTTCGACGAGAATGACACTGCAAGCATCTTTGATTGCTTACTCAAAAGCAACAAGATTCAGCTCCCAGACCCAAAGAAACCTGATAAAGTCGGTAAAACAGATCATCCTAAATACTGTGTCTACCACAGGTTCATTGGACACCCTACTCGAGCATGCTATGTGCTCAAAGGCAAAATTCAAGAGCTTGTCAATGCTGGTGTCGTCACTCTGTAGCAAGACGAGAAGAACTGTTACTGCGTATATGGTTTCAGTCCAGTTTGGTGACTTTCCTCCGCAGATGATATCGTACGGTGTCATTTCTATTCCCAAAGCTACACTTGAGATTGAGAATCTCCCGCCTCTACCAAGTGAAGGTCTTGTTCCCTTGTCTCTTGACAACGGCGAAGTTATGTGGATCCATCCAGATCTTGTTTTCGAGTTCGAAGTTTCTTCTTCTTCTAAGAAGAAAGACCGCTCCAAAAGCAAGACAAAGACTTGCAACATGGTGTCTTTTGACCCCATAGTTGACGAAGAAATTCTGCTAGGCACCAGATCAGGGAAAGCTTACTTGAAGGATTATCCTGAAAATCAAGAGAATCCTGTCTCTTCTTCTGAACCTGTTCCAGTACAATCTACTTCCTCTAAAGAGATTCCTTCCACATCCTCACCAGTTGTAGTGTCTATTCCTCCCAAGCCAGTGGTTGCTGATAAAGGCAAGCAACAAGTCTGCTTTGACAAACCTCTGAAGAAATTATCTCCTACAGGACTTGAAAAACCGTACAACTTTGATATATTGGCTCAATTAGCCAATACACCAGTTAGGCTATCAATCTTCGAACTCTTGCACCTTTCCAAAGAGACTCGAGAAACTCTAAGTGAAGCCCTGATGCAGGCTGAAACTTGTTTAACTCTCCTCAAAAGCCAAAATCAGAACCGGTCTCTTGCCGTCATTGTCACAGCGTATTAGAGTTGATTCCAAACATCACTTTCACTCAGAATGATATGCTGCTGGAGGATAATAGACATGATCGTCCTCTCTACTATACAGGATATGTCGATTCGATGAAAGTCGATCGTATCTTGATAGATCCGGGGTCTGCTCTCAGCATCATGCCAAAGATGATACTGGACGCATTGAAGATACCAGTGCATAGTCTTTCAAACACAATCACCACTATCTTAGGATTCAACCAAGGAAGGAGTGAACCTTTGGGCAAGATCCGCTTAAAACTTCAAATAGGCAATCTTCGCACAAAGGTGACCTTCTATATCATCGACAATCATGGTTGTTCTTACAACGCTCTTCTGGGAAGACCCTTCCTCCATGAACATAATGTTGTTCCATCAACTCTTCATCAATGCTTTAAATATGTCGATGACAAATGAGAAGTTCACAAAGAAGTTGCAGACCTTTATCCTTTCAAGGGTGTCGAATCATACTGTAATGACGCTCATATGAATAAGCAAGAATTTATGAAAGTGGTATTGGCCATGGATACTGAAGAAGACCAAGAAGCAGTGCCCAAAGACACTCTTATTATACCTGTCAAAGGGCGTGTTTCCCATCCTCAGTCTTCTAAACCACTGGCTGTTCACTTGCCAGTCCAGAGGCAATCTACTGATGGCGATTAGGATCAAAGGGAGCTCACCTCTTCTGAGCCACTTGTTATCGACTTACGTCGTAACAAGGACAAAAAGCAGCTCACTTCTTCTGAGCCACTTGTTGTTGATTTAACTCATAACAAGGAAAAAAGGGAGCTCACCTCTTCTGAGCCACTTGTTATTGACCTCCGTCGTAACAAGCCTCCTCCACGTTCTTCTTCTCCCCCTCTTGTAATCAATCTGACCAAGCCTGCTAAGGCTAAAGGTCCTACTGTAAATACAGATGTACAAATTAATGAAAAAGTATCTACTTTCCAGTATACTGATATTATTTATCATACTAAATGCTATTTGGATATGTTAGATAGCTTCAAATCATTTACAATGGGAGTTGTACAATCTCTTCAAACAGAAGTTTCATGTGAACACCCAAAAGATTCATATCGTATTGTTCCTGCTCGCAAGAAAGGTGAACGTCCAATACTTTTTAGTAAAAGACCGAAACAAAAATTCAGCTATACGGATGATAGCAAAGTTAACGACACGGGGCATCTTCAACTCCGTCGTTACAGTCAACAATCAAAAGATATCGTCCGAAAATTGGGTTATGACTTCAAAAGCGGCCTCAACTACGGTAAGGGCAGAAAGACTCCTCTCCGTACCACTGTTCCACAAGGAAAGTCAGAGATGTATTACAGCAGGACCAAAAGAGGTCTCGGATATGCTTCTTCTCCGATGTTATCCCCAGCAGTATCTGACTCTGATAGTGAAGAGCGCTCTAACTCTTCTGATTCCAGATCATGGGATTCTGACACCAGCATTGGTGATGTTCATCGACTGGTCGTATCTTCCAATATGGTCTCTGCTGAATTTCCGGAAGGCTATGATGAGGACGTTGAAGAAAATCCTGAAACAGATCCTTGGGCTCAACAGATGGATAATCAGTGGGTACTCCGATTTGAACAAAGAGAACCTTCTACCGAAGATCAACTAGTTCAAGTTGATGTAGGAGAAAACGGATCACCTCGTCCAATATTCATTAGCAAGAATCTTCCAGAAGCAGATAAACAAGAGTTGATTCTTCTTATTAAAGAATACATTGATGTCTTTACCTGGAGTTATAAAGACATGCCAGGACTAGATCCTAAAATTGCTACTCACAAATTGAATATCCTGTCGAATACAAAACCAGTCAAACAACAACAACGGCGATTCAAACCTGAAATGATGGACGCAATTGATGATGAAGTCAAGAAGCTTATCGCTTGTGGCTTTATTCGAGAAGAACAACATCCTGATTGGGTAGCCAACGTTGTTCCAGTCCTGAAGAAAACCGGCAAGGTTCGAGTCTGTATCGACTTCCGGGATCTTAAAGAACAATGTCCAAAAGATAAATTTCCTCTCCCTATCACGGACGTCATGATTGACAATACTTGTGGGGTCGAGCGAATATCTTTTATGGATGGATTCTCTGGATACAATCAGATCAAGATGAATCCTGAAGATGAAAAACACACATCTTTTTGCACTCCTCGGGGAGTCTATTGCTACACAGTGATGCCATTTGGTCTCAAGAACGCTGGTACAACTTACCAACGGGCTATGAGTACCATTTTCAGAGAACATCTTCGTAAAACAGTCGAATGTTATGTTGACGATATCGCTGTTAAAAGTCGTCTGAAAGAAGATCACATCCAAGATTTGAGAACAATCTTCAATCTCATGTGCCAACATCAGCTCAAGATGAATCCCACCAAGTCATTCTTGGGTGTCTCTAGTGGTAAGTTTCTCGGCTTCGTCATTACCTCTAAGGGTATACACGTGGATCCCGAGAAGATCAAAGCCATTCAAGAGATGCGTCCTCCACGCAACCTAAAAGAGCTACGAGGATTCCAAGGTCGACTTGCGTACATCAGGAGATTCATTTTGAACTTGTCTGGAACCTGCAGACCATTCACTCAACTAATGAAGAAGGGTGTATCTTTTATTTAGACCGAAGAATGTCAATAAGCATTCGATGACATCAAACGATATCTCATGAACCCACCAGTCTGGGTGCCACCAATCTCAGGTATTCTATTCTTAATGTATGTCCGTGCTATGGACCATTCGTGGGGTGCTTTACTCGCCCAAAAGAATAAAGAGGGTCACGAACAGGCCATCTACTATCTCAGTCGTACTATGATTGGTGCTGAACATCATTATAGTCCGGTTGAAAAAGAATGTCTAGCTCTTATGTTCGCTGTTCAAAAGATAAGGCATTATATCATCGGTCAAACTATTCATGTCATTTCCCGAGTTAACCCTCTTCGGGTACTCATGAAAAAGCCTAGTACACTCAATTCTCGGCTGGCTACATGGGCCATTTTGTTAGCCCAATATGACATGGTGTATGTTCCTCAAAAGTCTGTCAAAGGTCAAGCATTGGCAGATTTCTTGGCGGCTCATCCCGTACCAGAAACATCCAAGCTTTACGATGAAATTCCAGATGAGATATTGGAAGTCAATATGATCTCTGAAGAATTTCCAACCTGGCGTCTATTCTTTGACGGAGCATCCAGGGTCGGACCAAATGGTGCCATTGTAGCAGGAGTTGGAGTTGTTCTCGTTTCTCCAGATGGATCAACCATTCAAAGAGCTTACTCTCTAGATAAATCCTGCTCCAATAATGTAGCAGAGTACAATACTCTACTCATCGGTTTTCAGTTAGCCAAGCCATTAGATATCTAATATCTCGAAGTCTACGGTGACTAAGCTGGTTGTCAACCAGGTTAGAGGAACTTATGAAGTCCGCCATCAAGATCTGGTACCTTACTTTGAAGCAGCAATCAACATGGCTACATCATTCAAAGCTTTCTTTATTGAATATATACGTCGAACATGCAATACTGATGCAGATGCTTTGGCCAATCTTGCAGCAGTTTTAGCCATCCCCATCAGAAGACAACAAGTGGTGGTTATCTCTAATCGAGAACTATTCTGTGTCGAAAATAATCGTAATATTGAGTTCAGTAATTTTACTGAAGTCAATGTTATCAGTGAAGATTGGAGAACTCCCTTCATCGACTTTGTGGTTCATGACATACTCCCTGAAGATCCCAAGGAGGCTACGAATATTCGTCGGCGGTCTCTACGGTTCTACTACAATCAGACCACTAAAACTCTCTATCGACGGACTTATGACAGTCTTCTTCTACGCTGTCTAGCAGGTGATGAAGCAAAACAAGTGTTGCGTAAAGCTCACGACGGTGTCTGCGGAGCACATCAACCCGGTCCTAAACTACAGGATCGTATTCAACGCATGGGTTACTACTGGCCCTCTATGGTATCAGATGCCATTGAATATGCAAGAAAATGTCGAGCTTGTCAAATTCATGCAGATTTCATTCATCAACCTTCAGAATTTCTACATCCGACGGCCGCTTCCTGGCCTTTCGAAGCTTGGGGCATGGACATCATAGGTTCTATTAATCCTCCTTCTTCTAGAGGACATCGGTTCATACTAGCAATAATCGACTACTTCTCTAAGTGGGCTGAAGCTATACCTTTGACTGAAGTCAAAACCAGCAATGTCATTAACTTCGTCAAACACCATGTCATTTATCGATTTGGTGTCCCCCGAAGGATCATTCATGACAACGGACCACAATTCATCAGCCAGAAAATAATAAGATTCTGTGATGATCACCAAATTGACAATGTCGCTTCGACATCCTACAATCCTGCTGCTAATGGATTAGTCGAAGCTTTCAACAAAACTATTATCAAGCTCCTCAAGAAGTTTGTATCTACTAACAAACGGAACTGGAGTGAAAAGCTCGGTGAGTGTTTATGGGCCTATCGAACTACGGTCCGTAATCCCACAGGCTTTACACCTTTCTCTCTGGTGTACGGTTGTGAAGCAGTTCTCCCTTTAGAACTTCAAATTCCTTCTTTAAGGATTGCCATTGCCAATGACCTCACTACAGAGAACAACGACCTTCTTCGACTTCAAGAATTGGAGGCACTCGACGAGAAGCGGTTAATGGCTCAGCAACATATTGAGCAATATCAAGCCCGCATCTTGCAGACTTTCAATCGCAAAGTTAAAGTCAGAGCCTTTCAACAAGGTGAACTTGTTCTAACAATCAGACGTCCTATGACTATGGCTCACATGAGCAAAGGCAAATTCGATGCGAAGTGGGAAGGACCTTATGTTGTCAGCAAAGTCTTTTCAAATGGAGCATATCAACTCGCAGAATTAGATGGTCGGATTGCAATGATGCCTATCAGTGGCAAATTCCTCAAGAAATACTATGTATAAATGTAACAAAAATTTATATAAATATGATCAGACAATTCATAAATAAAGTTTGATTTTTATTTAATCATAAATGATGTTACATGATATCAAGGAAGATTACTGTCATCCTTATCGACATTGGGACGGGGACTACTGCCGTTTTTATCAAAGACACGGTCAGCAAAAGAGCCGAGAACCTCCTTGCTGGAACTCACGAGGAACTTGCAAGCAGCCAGCCTCAAGGCCTCTTCTTCTTCAGTCTTTCCTGGTTCAAGCAGGAAGTCCAGAATATCTTGCGGTGGTTTTGGTGCAGACGAACCTTCGCCTGCCCCAGCATGCTTTGGCTGAACCAGTTCGGCCGGACGTTCTTCAACGCCTTCTTCAACCTTTGGGGTGATTTTGACTTTCTTGGGTGCATCTCTAGACGACATTTTTATGTTGGAAAAGTGGAAGTGCTCCTTCCTGCTAAATTTCTGTTCTATTTATAGACAGAGATTCTCCAAATAACGAAGCGACACATCCATCCGACGGTTCATCCGTTCATCCGATTCATCCAACGGTTCGCCCGTTCATTTATTATTTATACCTGACGGTTCATCCGTTCATTCATTTCCATCTAACGGTTCATCCGTTCATTATCAATGCTCGACGGTTCATCCGTTCATTCATTTTCATCTGACGGTTTGTCCGTTCATTCCACCATTCGACGGTTTACCCGTTCATTTTGACGATTCATTTCGTTCATACCTTTTTGACGATTCGTTATCGTTCATCATCCACATCAGCAACTTGTCGTTTTCGATTAAGTTGTCAATTAAAATAATAATATTCGACAAATTATATTCTGCCATGTCCATATTACCTCTGAGCAGATATAATGAATATAATTATTTTCCTACAAAATCATCAAGAAATATATCATGTCTTGCACCTCTGACTATATTTTCTATCTCTATTATTTATATCTGAACAAGATATGCAATAAATGATAGAGCCACAACAAAATGTCTTTTATTAATCTGAGACATTACAAAAACACATGTATTACAGAGGACATAAAGATACAAAATGTTCTACTGAGACGGAGGCATTATCAGAGTAGCAATTTATTGCTTTAGGATCTGCAATCGTTCTTCACGTGATGCCATCACCCTTCTCCTGGCTTCTTCCATCCCAGTTTCTTCATTAAAAACGGGCATGGAGACCATTCGGCGAGTGATCTCATCATTATGTGCTGCTACATACTCATTCATTTCCTGAGTAAGAGCATCAATTTGTTGGACCGCTGTCTGGTGTTCTGTAACTTCATTTTCTAGTTCTTCTTCAAGACGAGCAATCTCCATTTTCAGATCTGCAATTCTCTTCTCTCTCCGCTCAGCAGCTGAGATCACCGATTTTAACTTAGAATTATATTCAGCAGCTTTTGTAGTATAAGCATCCAAGAAATTTTGGAGGTTCACTCTTTCAATTGCCGCTGCCTGAGCCAGTTGTTCGAACTCTGCCTGCACTAGAGACTCCACTTCTTCTTGGTTGAGCTCTTTATAGTTTTTGATGGAAATTTCCAGTTCATTCAAAATATGATCCAGGAAAGTGGCCTGAGCCTCGTCACCTTGTTCTCGGATAGCCCTTACTAAGAGAGAGGTTGGACCTCTAACCATAAAAAAAATCAGTACCCTCTTTTTCCATCATTCTATTTACTAGAGGTCCCAAAGACTCAAAAAAGCATATGGTAAATGATTGGATCACAAACTGATTAGTCGCCAGAGCGCCAGGAGTCGCAGCTACTCCTGTCGATGACGAAGCAGTAGGACGCTCGACTTCTCGTGTCTGAACTGCAGGTTCTTTGATTAAAGGAACCGAAGTGGAGCTCGTTTCCCCTCCTGGTCGTTCCTCTGCAAAATCAGAATATTATTATTTTGCCTGTCATTGGCGATTGAAAAAGAAAATCAGAAATGAAAACATGCATTACCGTGGATGGATCCAGCAATAAGCTTGTCATCTGCAGAAGCAGAGTCTGGTTGAGCTGAAGTAGCTTCAGATGCTACTGTTTGGCTGCTGCCTGCTTCAGAGCTGCAAGAGAGATGACGGCTGCTACCAGCAATCTCTGTCGCAAAAACTATGTCCAGACATACTGGAGGTACTGGGGGAGCTTCAATCTCTGCATGGAGTACATATGTAAAATGTCAGCTATCAATCTATTTTAAAGAAGATTGTTGATTTCATTTTATACCTTGGGGATCGACGGCAGGAATTTCCTTCAAGGCCGCTTCTTCAGCTGTTGGAGCTGCCTCTTCCTCAATATCCTTTTCAGGATCCAAGGAGTCATCAGCAGCTTTAGTGAATATATGATCTTCATCATCCCTTTCGGGATCCTGTGTGTCTTCGTCAGTCTCTGATGATGAACTTTCATCATTTTCATCTTCTGCTGGTACCTCCCCACTATCAGTATCAGTGGCTTGATCAACATAGTCTCCCTGTGAGCCGAAGTCACAGTGCTCTAAAGCTTCAATCATCGTACGATCTTCTTCTGCACGAAGGGCCCCAGGTGTAAGAGGCAGTTGAGAAGATTCCACAGCAGGTAAAGGAGATCGGACGGCATTATACTCTTCTTCTGTAATGTTGTCTCTGGGCTCTTCAGCCTCATTTCTCTGTTCAATTTTCTCTCTCTGCTCTGGACTGGAAGTTTTATTCCCAGATTCAGAAACAGGAGTTGGAGAGGGCATGGTGATTCCCGCTGCAGCGTCTATCACAATTGAAGATGAAACTTGTCCTCTACGGACCAACCTTTTCCTTCCATGAAGAGGTCTCTCAGGACTCTCTATATTTATTGTCTCGACTTGTCTTTGAACAGAGGTCGGTGTGGTAGCTTCTTCTTGCTGAATTGTCTCGGCCAGCTGCCGAGATTGAGACCTGGTAGTAATCTTTTCAGAAGAGTGATCTAAGATCAGTTTCTTCTTTGCTACCGGAGTAGGAGGATCCTCTCTTCTCCTCTTCTTGGCTGGAGATTTAGCCACCTTCAAAGAAATACGTAGTGGCACGTTAACCTCTTGAGGGAACATAGCATCCCTTGAAGCTTCCAAGGGAGCATCTACTGGCTCATGCACCTCATCATTTCCTATGAGCGACATGATGACTCCTCCCTTCTTCAATCTTGTTGAAGACGTGAAGCTATCCGCGAGATTGAAATTCTCAGCAAAGGTGTTCGAAGATGTATAGAATACTGAGTATGTAAATAGCACCCGAGGACCATAATTGCTATTTACTGGCATCGAGAACGTTACTTTCGTATCTCGAGCATTATAATAAGCCCAAGCTCGAGCCCCATCTATCAAAAAACCCTTTCCTTGAAGGCACGTGATGGCATTTCCCACGTGGAATCGGTCGTACCCGAACTGTCGAGCAAATCGACTGGAAAGATATGGCTCTAAATAACATTCTTCTTCAAACCGATACACCAAATGGGACGATCGAATTGTCTTCAACCACTCAAAAGCTGCACGGCTCAAAGGTTGCATCTTCGAGTCAATCATATTTGTCGATATTTGTTCATATCCAGCAGGAGGAGGAGTGCAACAAAAGTTCCATCCTTTGCTCAGGTTCAGAGCATATCTACAATCTCTCAGAGAAGTGTATTTCCACTTACTATGAGAGTATCTCCGCAAAAAGCTGCCGTCGACTGGTCCCATGCCGGGGTCCATCAAAGTAGGATGGTAAAGAAGCAACCACCCGAACAGATATGTATACGGCAATTCTAGTCGAGGAAATTCTTTTTCTCCTTTAGCTTTCAATATCAGATCAACGTACAGACGAAGACTGGCATTCAACCTACAAGTCATCGATGACAAAAGATCTATCTTGTAGCCGAAGACTAATCTAACGGCGGCAAAAAGAACACCGCGATGGAAGCGGTCTACGGCACTCGATTCTGGGACTACAAACCGATGGAGCCAATACGTCAGAAATCCTGCTAATTAGGCTTCTTTTGACATAAATCTATATCCTACTCTCAAATAACTCTCGAGAGTATCTCCTTTCTTCAAAGGAGGACATTGCTGATCATTCTTCATCTCTTCATCCAAATCCCCACTTTCCTCCATCAGTTTCACCACGTCACTGCTGCTCAGTGGTCTAAAGAAGTCAGGATAACATCTATCATGTTCCTTGGTCTTCGTTTCTTTAATGTGGTTAAGGAACAGATAAGGCAACCATTTTGAGGAATAGCAGGTATTTGATGTAGCACTTTTGTAAAACAGAGAACAGATTTTATAATGACATAGCAGCTCTTCGAAGACAGCTACCATGTCTGCGTTCTATTTTCGAAGTTTGTCCAACTCATCATTAGTTGGGACAAATTCCTCATATGGGGCATCCCCCATTGGCAAGTAAGAGATGTACTGCATCTCATGAAGTGTAAACCCGATCTCTCCGCCAGGAGTCATGAAAGTCCCTGTTCTATAATTGTATCTTTCTGCTAGAGCCAAGAACAGTTGCGAGTTAGGGGCAAAACCATAAACAGTGGCATGCACTGCTTGGTACAAATTGATTTGCTGAAGTTTATTTTCAAACTTGGTCAAAATCCAGTTTGCTATGCAGTTCCATCTCTTAAAATCTGGATTCACTAGTCCAGTTAATCTGAGATCTTGATCTGGGTACTTCCCTTCGACCTTCGCAAACTCATTTGCGAATATTGGAGTTCTGACAGGCAATAACAAGGAAGAATTCTCCGGTGGAATACAACCGGGTTTCAAACCTCTTAACAAGACACTGTATCGTTCTGAGGAACTGTAGAACATGTCCTTCTTGTTCGGTCCCTTCTTCACAAAAATCCTTCCTGGACGGGCATCTTGGAAAGGTGTAAGGTTCCATTCCATCTTCCTCGGGTAGTTCGCATGAGCATACCGGGATAAGGGGAGGCAGCAGAAAACATCAGGTATCGAGAATGACCTATCCTTCTGATGGACAATTCTTTCTTCCATCCTTGGCCTCGGCTGAGAGCTTTTCTCAAAAGCATCACCGAACAAGAATAATGGCTTCTTGTGAATGACAGCGTCTGCTGATTCCAGAGGTTGTCCATTCATCAAACATAGTAGAGTCTCATTATCTTGGGTTATCAAAATAGCCTGACGGGAAGTTGGCAGATCATATTGAGGATAGTGCACATAGGATAGGTCCTCTTTGTATTCTGATTCTGAAAGGGTCCCTACGAAGTTCTCATATTCTGGATCTTCTCTAGTATTAACTGCATTAGACAGAGAAAACAAAAATTCAGCATAAAGAAAAGTCAAGGATGCTATCATCAGTTTGCGCAAACATCAGAATGCGCAACATCAGATTGCGCAAACCAGGATTGCGCAAATCAGACTGCACAAACAATCAGACTACGCAAATAAACAGTCATCAGTTTGCGCTGACAGTCTCGTGCAAATCAGCAAGTTGCGCTGACTTTTGTCAGCGCAGTTCAACCGATTGCGCAGAATGTCGTCCTTCATAAAAATGAAGAACGAACTGATTTGTGCAAACCAGAACCCTAAAAAGGGTGGCGCAGTATGATCACATCTCTAAAAAGAGATGGATTCTGAAAGAATAAGTGAGATCAAAACACTAAAAGAGTTTTGATTAGGTCATCTACCTAGCAGCGCTGGATGAGCAGTTTCGTGACGAGAAGCACGTCGTGCAACCCTAGCTGAAGTCTCGGCGGGGGCTTTTCCCTTGGCAGCGGCGGAGGAACGTCTAGGCGCCATGGAGATCGTCGGAGAAGAAAGGAAGAAAGAGTTCGGAATTTCTCTCTCAAGTGCACGAAGAAAGCAAAGTAAAGAATACTTCGAAGTGTGAAGAGGACTATTTATAGTTTTCGAAAACGAAACGACCGCCTCAAATTGTGCCTAAAATGGGGCTAATCCCTCAGATTGCGCAGACAGCTCATTTCATGCGCAAATGGATTATAATTTCAAAATTCAAAGTATTTCAAAATTTTGAATAAGTTTAACTTTCGAAAACTTTGAAGGGGGTCTTGTAGGTCCTAAAAAATTAAGGTTGCACACATCAACAAAGTCAGAAGATCAAGAAATAAATCTTTCAAATGAACTGCACAGACATCAGTTTGCACAGCATACAAATTGTGCTTACTAGATTGCGCACACTATCAAGCGCGCAGTCTGACGTGGCAAATCATCATCATTACCTGACACAAATCAAATCTTCTGACAGCTGACAGCGCGGAGAACGAGGCGACTATTTGTTTAATCGTGCAGGACGGCGCTCGAGGACAGCTGGCAGCGCAATCCATGTTGGCACAATCCATCCCTGCGCAATCCAATGCCAGCGTAGTTCAGGTTGCGCATTTCATCAACACAACTGACAAAGTACATGTGGCATTCATGCCATCAATTGCTCATTACGTGGCAACCGTCTATACACGATCATACGCAATTCAATCAAAAGTTGCCATATGTCCAAGACAATTGGACCACGATCCAACAACTGCCTGTGCAGTCCACTGTTGCGCAATCCAATTGCTGTGCAATCCATCATGCGTAGTCCAGAATAACTAAAAGTTAGTTATTTCTAGAACTCTATAAATAGAGTTTCAAGTCTCCATTCAAGTTGATCAGAGATCAGAATATAGAGAGATCAGACTTTAAAGTTCAGAGTGTCCAGGAGTTCTTGTCCAAGTGCTGCTGTATTCTTCCGAGGCTTTTGCCTTCAACTTCCGAGGCTTTTTGCCTTCAATTCCAGAGTTGTCTTCAACTTCAGAGGCTCCGTCTTCAGAGTTCACATCGTCCAAGGGATAAAGCAATTGTCATCTGATTAGATTCCTACAGTTGTACCATTTCCAGAATTCAAATTATAATCTTTTACAAAGTTTGTATCAATAAAGTTCTACACTTTTGTTTTTGCAAACATCATGTAGTATGCATTGTATACTCTATTTTTACCATTGTGGATATATTGTGACCTGTTTTACTCTAAATAGGACTCTGTGACACCAGTTCGGATATCTATTCATATCAGTCATACAAGATGACAGGCGAGTACATTCTCTGATCATTTCATACTTGTTAGGATTTATATTCTTGCTCTAGATTACTTTACATGATGCTGTTACGTTATTATCACGGATTGGTACTATATGGATCTTGTCATGCGATGTTACCCCCCTCGGGGTGCATCAAATACAGTTGTCATGTGCTTTTCACGAACATCTTGTATTTTATGTACACCGCTTTCATGTATACTCTTGTACAATCTTGTACTCTCATGATCACGTGAGCAAACATGATAAAAATCTCTTATGCAAGGTATCGTAACTTGACTGGATCCTTGTGTATTGATTGGGGAGGGTGAGTAAGAAATGGTTATGTGATCAAAATTCCCATCTTATGAAATCTTGTGAAATCATGTATATGTCCATGGTACACTCACGTATGATGGAGTTATCCTTGTATTGTCCTAACCCGTTTATATAACCATCTCATGCTCTAAATCACAGGTTACCTACAGTTCTTACTTATCATATATATAGATATTTCCAGTTATCAAATCTCTCTCGTTTTTATATATACATTCTTTACAGTCCATGTATCTTACTCTATGCATGCTTTACATTTCCTAACATGATATGAACTGCGTGAGATGTATTGTGCTCGTTCCTGTCTTGACTGGACCTGTTGAAAATATTATAGATGATGATGGTGACTGTCCTACCTTCTATGGGATACATGAGGGTGACCTTCAGGAGCCTGAGAAGCATCTAGCTCAGTAGAGGGTACCTAGTCTAGTCTAGTGTTTATAGTTTTCATTTTGTATCGGATTGTTCCGATTGTTAGTTGTGACTTAGTTATATTTTAGGTCTTGTACTTATTTGTGTTGGACATCTACTTTGTGTGGTGTGATAACTCTATTTATATTCAGTTTCTTCCTTTCATCTGATTTCCATATCATGCTCTATCTTTCCTAGACTTGTGTTTGAGATATAGAGTTGAGATGTTATGTTATACCTCCGTACGGAGATGACAGGTTTATATATCTTATTGTTAGATGTTAGATGTTAGATGTTATAGATGACCTATATAGCGTTCTACCGCCGACACTGCGGCGTAAGCTGGACGTACCCACGTTCTTGTGCCCCTAATCAGGGTGCGGGTCGTGACACATTTTTGTGGTGGCCCATGCAGGTCTGTGTCGCAATTAGTACGATCTCGTAATGGTGCTCGACTTAGAGTACTAATTACGAGCCTGCAATTAGGACGTAGGACCTAGGACATGATAGGAGTTTCTCAATCACACCTAGGAAAATTTCCAATCTTTTGATTATCATGATTACTTTCCTTGTATTAAATTAGTTTGTCCTTCCTTGATAAATCTACTCATGTGCCATATTGATCTCTTTGTTTCAATTCGTCTCCAGGATGACGAAGACGCACCCGCAGGCCACTGGATCGAGTAGCTTGCCCGATAGATCTGACCAGGCTGAGGAGGAGGTTCACTAGACTGCCCCCAGTGATTCCACTATCCCGGAGACCCCGGCAGTTGCACAGGAAGGTCTACTACCTCTACCCCAGAGGGTTTCGACCGTTGTTCCAGAGATACTGCCGCCACCACCACCGATACCGACGGATACACATCATATGTTCCTTCTCCTTCAGCAGATGATGGAGACTCAGCGAGCCCAGGCAGAGGCATCACAGCGCCAGTCGGAGGCGTTACATTGTTAGATTGAGATGCTGAGGCAGAGCATGGAGAACTCGCATCAGCTTGCACTGGCAGCAGTGGAGAGAGTGGCACCGGGGACGGTACAGGGCCCTACTGGCCAGTAGCCGTACCAGCAGCAGTCCAGGCCGGGGACAGTACTAGACTTTAGGAAGATGAGCTCCAGGGACTTCACGGGCACAGAGGGCATCCTTTATGCAGACGACTGGCTAGAGGATGTGCAACGGAGCATGGAGCTGGCAGAGCTTCCTAGAGCACTTTGGATTTTGGCCGCAGCCAGCCGATTCTTCGACATCGTGCTGACATGGTACCGTACGGATCCTCATGCGTCGGTGAGAGGGCTGACATGGAAGAACTTTCGGAGGCTCTTCAAGGAGAAGTTCTTTCCGGACGTGGCTCTTACAGCATTGGAGGGCCAGTTCGTGGGTCTAGTGCAGGGAAACTCGTCGGTGGACGAGTATGCAGCAGAGTTCTTCCGCCTTAGCAGGTTCGCTCCCGATATGATCCAGGATGAGGGACAGAAGGCTCGTAAGTTCCGTAGGGGACTTATTCATGCAGTGCGCACCCGCACCTCGGGATGCCGTGACGCGACGTTCGATCAGATATTGATGGGCGCACAGATTGCAGAGGAGGACTCACTACAAAAAAAGTGAGCTTTTGGAACGACACTACTAGAAACGCTAGTTTGAAACATCCTAAAAAAATTAATATTTAGGATGGTTATATTTTTTGTAACAAAAAATAGTTTTATTTGAGACATAATGGAAAATTGATCTCTTAATTGGGACTATTAATATTTTTTTGTCCCAAGTGAGTTTTGGGATCGTCTCAAATAATCAGACGGGAATGAAAATTATTTGGCGGCCTAAAATTTATCATCCCCAAACATTCTTGAAAATCTTTTTTTACCAATTATTTCTCCTAACCGTTGGATCAAAAGATCTAAGAGATGCTATTGATTCCACTTTAATCATACATGTGAAGAGAGAAAGGGAGGAAAGAGATAATGAGCCCTAGATTGGTTCCAGCCTCCCTCTCCATTTCTCTAGATCGGAAGATAGAAAGAGCGAAGGTCGAAGACGCCGCCCACTGGAGCCCGCTCCTCCATATGCGCCAGGCGCCACAACTCCGACCTCCTCGATCTTCAACATAACCCCAGCCGGAGGAGGGAGGAGAGGCGTTCGACTTTCGATTTGAGCTACTAAGACTCCTGCTTGAAGTTTTTGGCATCGTCGACGAGCTTAGTAAGTACACTATCCCATCCAAAGCTTCTTCATCTCTCTCTCATTCCTCTTCTCCAACCAGGGGCTGTACACCCGTTGATTTATTTGTCCGTTAAATAATTATTTCACAAGAAGCATAAGATCGTTAAAGACTTACAAACTCCTGTAAGAAATCATATATTATTTTCTGAAAATCCTAAAAAGAAAAAGGTTATAGTTTTGCAGAAAAAGTAAAGAGAAGGTTCAATCAAAGAAAAAACATATGGCTAATGTTGATTTGGTGCAAGATAAGGTCACAGGAAAGCCGATACACTCAACTGAAAAACTTTTTAGTTCTGAAGAGACTCCTCCGGTGGTAAGAACTCTTGAAAGTGCTACGGATGAAGGACTCGATTTTCAGAAACAGATGAAACCTTTCAGGGACATTGTAAAGTCTGGTAAACTAGAAACTGATGGATCGGATTTATTGAACGATAAAAGATCTCCAATAGAAAACAATAGAGCTTCAGTTCTTGGGGGTTCTAAAGCATCTGGTGAAAAAAACTTCATCACTTCTCATCATAAGATTGACAATGCAACATAGAAGAAGAAAGATGATTTCTCTTCCGTTTTTTTTCCAGTGTTTTTTGTATTTTAATAATGAATCGCCTTAGTAATTGAAGGTAATTATGCTAAACTGACATTGTCAATTCTGTAGAAACTGTTGGATGAGTGTGCTTGATAAGTTTGATGCTCCTGCCTTATGTCTAATATGTATGTGTTGACTGTTTAAATTGACTGTTGTTGCTAATAACATTATAAGAAACACATATTAACTTTTAAGATTCATATGTTCGTTATATCTATGTTCCTTTATTATCATTCGGAAGAAAAAAAATTCAAAGTTTGTCAGTCTGTCAACTGCTGAATTTTGAAAAGGTGCCAAGTCAACAATTTCTATGTTTGATTCTCTTAGAAAGACATTAAATTGTTGGTCGACACTTGAGTTGTAAATTTGCTAAAGCTATCTTGAAAATTTAAATTGTAAGTTAATCCTTTCCAATTTGGTGGAAAGCAGAATAAATGCTATAATGCAGAAGGCATCATCTTTATTGAAACTGGAAGATATTATACAGGAACGTACAATGCCATCAACTCATGCATATACTACAAGGAATATAGACAAAAACATTACATTGGGCAAGGTTAAGTGTTCTGTTGAGGTATATCTTCTAACTCAAGGGAAAATTGTAGCCAAAATTGATAAATGTTATGCTTCACATGTGTTTTATTTAGCTTGATAATTGTGTCTATCTACAGGCACTGAGAACTGCTTTGCAAAAGTTAGACGTTGATGGCAGTGGAGGATGCCAAAGCTGTCTGTGAGCCTGACACTCTTAGATGATTAAAGAAGTGGAGTGTATGTATTAATTTTCACAATTTTTATACTTAATTATATCTTGATGATACTAATTCTCACACATTCTATACCATCATGAGTCATTTGGTTATTTCTAAGTTCTTTATCTTTTTTTAGGAACTCTAGGTTTAACATTATTCTCAAAAATAGCTATCCGTTTTTGAAGCGCATAGAGAGCTGAAATAAAATTTTGATTTAACTGTGCATTATTCCTGTGTATGTTTACTCCTCAGATCTTGACCAAGTTGTAAACACACACAAGAGATTGAATGTTTGAGTCATGGAAACCACCTCTCCATATATATGGAGGTAAGCTTGTGTACATCTTGATCCTCCCCACACCCTGCGTAAGCGGGAGCCTTGTGGCACCGAGATGCCCTTTTTACTTTATATGTGTTATTATTTATCACTTACTCATTTTTTTGTATTTTCTCTCCAAATTATTTCTAGACAGCTGAGCCACTAGACCATCTCATTTAATAGTTATTAGTTAATGAAGTCGATGAATATTAATGAACTTCATCAATGGTTATTATAATATGCTTAAGTGGGGTAAGTGATACATAAGTCATAATAAATACTATTCATGGAAACTTCTCATGAATAAGTCTCATTCATTTTTGATATATCCTGTGGTGCTTGATATGGATGTCAATTGGTATCCGAATGCCAAGCCCCAAGCCTAAATGAACCCAATATTCAGAATCTAAAAAAAGAGAGATATTTAGAATCTCGAGTGTTGTAGGATATTCTAGTTTTCAGAAATTATTTTATCATGGTGTCTATTGTTCATGTGTGTCCTGCTAGAAGTAATTTATTGTTTCTTCTTTTGTTGAAATTTCTTTGGGAACTCATGTGGGGAGATTGTAATACTTTTCATGTTGCTCAAGCTATATACCTCTCTCGTTAATCACTTGAGCCTTTGCACTTTGGCATGGGTACAACAATTTCCAAAAACAAGGGCAAGGATGCAACAACATACAAACACACACACACTTGCTCACAGATGTGGGGAGATTGTAATGCTTTTCAGATGCTTCATGTTTTCTGTTCAAGAATTACTTTTAAATGAATGTAAAAGTACATCTTCATGCTTCGTGCTTCGTGTTTTCTATGTTTCCTATGCTCAAGAATTACTTTTAAATGAATGTTGTGCTTCTAATGCAATGTCTGTTAACAATATTGTGGTTCATTATAATTCTAAATTGTGCATTTTTTTTTGTTATTGACTATTGATGTTAATATGATCTGCTTATATTTTCATTTTTTGAGATATCTCCAGATTTATTTCAATAGTTTGAAATTTTAAGTGGTTTTACTGCATCCGCTAAATATATCGATTTATGATAAGTTGGATAACATAATTGAAATAAGTTATGCCTTTCAGAGAAAACTTGAAGTTTATCTTTCACCATTCCCTCTATGGCATGAGCTACACTTCATTTGGACGTCATTTCACAAAAGTGAATAAGCTTATAGAGGTATTTGATCTTTATATTTGCGAATTCAGTAGTATAAAATTGCACAAAAATAAAGAGCATGTATAGGATGCCATAAAAGAACCACAGATTCCTTCACAAAAACTTTGTGCCCTCCCTAGAACAGGAAGAAGATCATATTATTTTTGCAGTCCTAAAAAATAAAGACCACAGATTTTTCTTTATCCCCGCCACAACCATCAAAATTGGTGCCCAATCCTTCATCTTACTTGTCAACATTTTTTTGTGAAAGAACCACATATTATTTTTATGAAAGAACTACATTTCCCCTATTTCTGTCACACTGCTTCTCTGTGACCATGTTATCATTGCCTACTTTCTCATTTAGCATCTAAAGCTTATCAGTACCAATGCTATAAACCATCTTGCTTATCATCACATAGATAAAATGGGCTAGAGGTAGGTAGCTACTTGTTTTCTGTAGTTATTATAACTGTCCTAGTTAAGAAGACCTACTTATTTTTTTCCTTTCCTTTACATGTTAATGACATAATGTTTCAAACCTCCAGCAGCAGCAGAAGGGATAAAATTTTCTTGAATAATAATAATAATAAATTGGCATCAGATGCTTCATCATAATGATGAATGATGCTTTTTGGACAGCTACTGGTAGGCATGATGCATATATTCTAAAACTGACTAGTTTTGTGTATATCATCTCTTGAGATAGCACTTTGTCTTATCAATTTATAAATGCATTATTGCAATTAATATATGCTTTATTGTGAATGTTCGTTGATCTAGGCATCTTGGCCAAACCATGTAAATTCTTGTCTTTGCGGTTATGAATTTTCTCAGAAGAGTTCATTATTTATGTTCATGTTTTGGTTTATTTTTTTACTTTTTGAGATAAAATGGTGGGAGTAAATCCTCCAGCATTTTAATAATGAGAATTAGAAAAAAAAAGGAAGACGACTCAATTGCAAAAGAAGATCACTTTGAGAACACGATGGAAAAGAAACAACAAATAAAGATTCCATGAAGAGTAAAGCGGACTGATTTTTGTCCAGTCACAAGCATGGTGTTGCTAGAAACTATCACAGCCATGGATTCATTATGGACGCATGTCAACATCTTGAGTATCTTTTTGTCGTTAGCGACCCTCTCTTAAGACAATAAAAGAATAACGAAGTAGGCTTCCTATGGAATCAGATCATCGCTTCATTGTTTTGTGTGGCCCATTCCCATTCATCAAACATTGATCTCTTATGGACCTTCCCTTTCAACTTTGCTTTACACTATGTGTGGCATTAACACTGACTTGAGACCAGTTTGATTTTGTTTTTCTTGTCTGTTTTTACTAAATTATGTTGCCCCCTATAGCTAAATATTTCTTTTATTGTGGTGGTTTGCACTTTTGTTTCTGGAGCTGATATATTTCCTCATCAAGTTGATCTTTATGACACGATGTTTTGTCCTTCAGTTGAAGCACATCAAATTATGTTGAGTGCGAAGCAATTTGTGCTTGATTAAGGTCCATGGTATAGAAATTGATGGGGCTTGCTCTTTTACGCACTTGGGCATTTAGAAGCTGATTTCAGAAGAAAAGTACCATTTGTGTTAGGTATGTTTTCTAGACACTTCCTGCTCTTTCACATATGATGGTATTAGAATTGCCTATGATGGTATTAGAATTGCGAAGTATCTATTTATTTGGTGACTTCCCCCCCCCCCCCCATCCTTGGAGAATTTTGGATTACTGATGACTCTTGATCTTGCTTAAAATAAGTCAAGTGGGTATATACCAACATGGACGAGAGAAATTTATGAGTTGCAAGTTCTTGAATTGGATCAAATATGTTTTTCGGCAACATTCTAGAATAGCTGGGTAGTCTTCAGTATCTAAGAGTTATAGACCTCGCACATAATAATCTTTCAGGAATTATACCTCTCAGTTTTTGAAGTTTCGGTGGCATAAAATTTGATCATAGGTACAACGTTGGATCCACCTATGAGCACAACATTATTGTGAACATAAAAGATAGACAAGATGTGTATATTATGGATAGTGTGTTTCCAGTATAGATACGATAGATTAGTTTTGTCTTAACCATTGTTATTGCAATATAGTACACTCTAATATCAAATGATTTCTTTTTTGTCCTTATCTTTTCTATTTTTTTCAAAACTTGCATCCACTAAAGTCTCTATTTAAATATTGCTTCCTACAGAACTTTTAAGAAGCTCTAAAATATTTCGAAAGAAGATTCCTGTAACCCATAAATAAGTTTGGTTGAATCAATTGGAACAAATAATTCATTAAAGAAACACACACTACTCTAATTTTTATAAGATTTAAAAATTATAGTATTTATGGGAAGCCAAAATTTACTACTACAGTTAGATTTCAAAGCTACAACAATGTAAAAATAAAATAAAAAAAGGAATAAGAGGACATGAACTTGGCATTTACTTTTATTAGTTTCAACAATTTTGAATTAATCATTGCAAATATTGAATTTTGTTCTTATTTAGGAAAATAATTGTATGATTTGTTCTTAAAACTAGATCATAACAGTAAAACTGAATTTTGGCCAAGTAGCTCTAATTCATGTGAGATTGATCAATTAGAATCTCACAGTTATCCTTTTACCAATAGATTCATGTTCCAAAAATGATTGATTAGAATGTAGAATTTCTTATGAGCATTGGTTGCAGCTGATTTAACTAATATTGTTGTTATTATTAAATAAAAAAATGAAAGCAATACCATGTTAAAGTAGTATTTTGTGGCAGTAATCCCATGCACCATTGTTTATCTATTAAAGATTATGCAATTTATGATGTCTTATTCGGATCTTGCCAACATATGTTGTATTTGACAATGTTACAGGTGTTAGCTTTGCATGTGATTTGAGAAGGACATTATTGAAGGATCTGCTAATATGAACCTTGCATTTGTTGCACAAGTCTTCCTGCATAGGTGATAGCATGATGCCCTTTCTTCTTTTATTTTTTGTTCTTTTCTTTCTGCAATTTACCTAATATGTGTTTTACTTTTAACCACATCTCTCTAGCAATTCTCATTCACGTTGAACTTATATTAAGTAGCTCTGCTTCATCTCCATTTGGGCAGGCTTCTGAGACAGACTAGGACTAGGCCAAATTTGCTGGAAAGGAGTCCTAAGAAGAACTTTGATTATTTGAGGTAAGAATCCGTTGCTTACTTTATGCTTGCCTGAGATTCAAACTGATGATTCATTATCTAAACAAAAACAAATATTTTTATGATTGCAAGTAGTTAGATTCAAACTTTTGTAGCCTGACTTTAAGTAAAACTACTGGAAAAATTGTTATTTAATGACTTTATAGTTGGTTTATCTTTGTATGACTAGTGATATGAGAAAGTAGACATTGTTCATGTGCACGCAATGTCAACATGTCTTTATTTCAGGATATGGTAAACAAGAGAGGTTTCACAAGGACTGCTCAAGTTTTAAGTGTGGTTGTGAACCATGTGGGATTTATTTGGATAACAACTGCTCCAATGGAGGTAGAAGTGCCATGTTTTGGACTTCATTATCTGCAGGTTATTTTTTATGAGACTGATTTGTTTACTTCTATTTGCAGGTCCTTCTAATGCTTTTTGTACCTATTTTTAAAATGATGGGAGATGCCACTTTGAAAAATCAAATATGTTTTGGACTTGTGTAAAAAAGTTGTAGATTTTATTTTGTAAATTAAGTGAATGCTTAATGATGTAAAACTTGATGGGACAACACTCAAAGTGATGTAAGACTTGGATTTCATTTTGTGAACAATGGAATATTATCTTTAAATATGTTTTATAGAAATCGCTTTGTTAATGTTGCGGCTACCATATGCATTTGCGATTAAATAAAATAGTTCTGTATGAATTTTTGTTGTATATAAAATTCAATTATATATTTTATATATAAACAGGAAATTAGTAATTCCATAATAATTTAAAAAATTGTTAAGTTTTTCGGACGATTATAGTACTGTAACAAAAAGTAAATTACTTTTTTTGGGGCTTTTTAAAATTCCGTCCCTTATTTATTAGGACGAAATATATCTGTTACAAAAACTTATTTTTTGGGACAAATTAATAAACCGTCACACAAAAGCATAAATTTGAAAACTTTTGAGACGTTTTGCCTAACCGTCCTTTAACAGTAATTAGGACGGCAATATCCGTCCCTAAAGTTTTTGCCACGCCACCCTAATGGGACCGTCCATTCCCGTCCCAAAGGCCGTCCCAAATATTTGTTGGGACGGCAATTGCAGTTTTTAAGACAATTTTTTGTTGTCCCCAAAGGTCACTTTTTTTGTAGTGACTTCAGCCTCAAGCCGAAGAGGGGCAGTGATACCTTAGGGGCTAGTTCTAGTACAGGGCCAGCCAAGCGCCCACACATACAGCAGAGGCCGTTCAGCAGCCGCTTCAGGGCCAGGGACATGTACTTCACCAGCAGGCACCCAGGCAGCAACAGCACCCTATATATAACTTCTGTAAGAAGTAAGGTCACGGATGGGACGACTGCAGGAAGAGGCATGGCCTGTATTTGCTTTGTGGTTCAGCAGAGCATCAGTTGAGGGAGTATCCCAAGAACTTGGCACGATTGGCTCAGGCAGCAGCAGGAGCTAGGGCTCCGACAGGGCAGCAGACGGGACCACCGTTGCAGACTCAGCAGCAGAGGTTTGTCCAGCATCAGCAGCAGGCCAAGGGAGGCCAGCCGGGGCGAGCTTTCGCCATGGCAGTCGATGATGCACAGGCAGAGGGAGAGATGATTGCAGGTTCCAACCTTTTCGATTCTATTTCCGTATTTGCCTCCTTATAACTATCTTGAAATTTGATTCTATCTGTTCCTCGTAGTTGATAAATTTTGTTCGGATATTTCATTGTGAATTATTTTTCTAAGATAAGTCGTATGGGCTAGGTCGTCTCGATTATGGGATCTAGAGTCTTCTATAGTTATGCTAGCTGTCATAGTGAGGACATATAGTCGGATTTTGGACGTATTTTTCGGGTGTGAGAATTTAAGGTTTTTGTGGCCAAGCATGCGGCAATACGAAAATTTTAAATATCATGATTCTAGAGGTATGTACCATAGTCAAGGACTCTGTGAATATCGTAGCCTTGCTCACTAGCATGACGAAGATTTCGAGTATCATGATTTTGGACAGACGCATATGATTATCGGACTGGTGTTGAGACTGTAATTGTTGGGGTGTTTGACCTAGAAGGAGTACGACCATTTTAATTTCGAGGACGAAATTTTTCTAAGGAGAGTAGACTTGTAGCACCCAGTTTCTAAAATAAGGAAAATTTTGAAATTTTGTAATTTTAATCATTTAATAATGATATTTAAACCATGTTAGGATTTTGGTAATTTTTAGTTAATTTAAAACTATTTAAAACCACGACTTGTGATTTTGATGGTTGACTTGTGTAACCCTAGAATTTGCTAAGCCTAGAGACTTAACATTACCAAGGGAGCCTAGTCATGTGATTAGGGTGACTAATGGCAACTTTTTAGTTTGGGGGTATTTTGGTCATTTTGACAATTTTGTGGAATTGTGATTTATATTAATAAAATATGTGATAGCTAATTATTAGAGACTTGACCTAGAAGTTTAGCCTAATCTA
>JANAVB010009035.1:0-64748 GCA_029216955.1 Iris pallida | reverse complement strand
TGATTATATATATATATTTATATTTGATTTTATATATATATATATATATATATATATATATATATATATATATATATATATCCCCCTTAACTAACTTACCTAATCTCCTAACTACCCAAACTCGACCACACAGGGCAGCCAAACCTTGGCCGAACATACCATATAGCAGCCCTACTTGCGTTGACCCCTACAAGCTTCATACAACCTATATTAAACTACATACATCCATACAACACATACATATAAACCCCTTTATGTCTAAAACCCTACTTTAAAACTACCTCTCCTCTTTGCCAATAGCAATCGACCACTTCCAAACCCTCTCATCTCAGTCGACCAAGTAGGCCTCATCATCACTTCCCTCCACACAACTTTTCATCCATCTACACTATCTCAAGACCTCATTTTCACCATCTCAAATCTAAACACCATTAAAATAACCAAGAACCACCCACCCTCTTCACCATCAAACTCATCAACCACCATTGTCATCATCCTCAACGCACCAAGCAAGGAGAAGCAATCCAATAACAAGCAAGGAGGAGTGCTTCTTGGACAAGGAGAACCATCACTATTTCTCCAAAGCTTTGGTAAGCTTCAAACCCTCTTCTTCCTCATCCACCATGGCATGTTCTTTCCATGAATTTATGTGAACCCATCCTTTTAGGGAGGGGATGATTCGTCTCCGGGTAGGTGATGGGGCCAGTAATATTCTGCTTGAGCGGTAGGCCGGATCGAGGCTGCTCCAGTCGACTGCGCCTTGCCCTATGTGGCTTATTAGGTAGGTATAGAAGGTGGGGGAGGGGTGGGACCTCGTTCAAATTGGCCGTAGGTTCGGAGAGGAAGCGGGTCAAGCGGTTGGGGGCGACGGTTTCAGCATCTCTGATCGGACGGACTCAATGGAGTGGGCGACTGTAAGCTCGAGTACGTTCTCCACCAGATAGGCTTGGGAGTTGGTGAGACAAAGGCACCCGGTGTCTCCGATTTTGGTGGCAGCTTGGAACAAATGCTAAAACTCCCCATAGATGAGACACTTAAGGTATGGGCATTAATATCGTCTCAAGGTGCCACTGCTGTCTGGAGCCTGATCAGGAGTCTCTCATGTGCTTTCCACGAGTGATACGGCTAGAGATGTCTGGGGTAATGTTGGGAGTAGGTCGAATGTGGTCGGGGCTCAGGGCGATCTTACTTATAAACTTAGGTCTTTGTGGGACACTGATTCAAAGGTGGAGGAGAAGGTTACAGATGCGACTGTTGTAACGTCCTAGTCCCAATATACGTAGGACTAGGAATACGTACATGCCAGTTGTATGTATACACAGACTACTCCAATATATGAAATCTACGTATACACACATAAGCTGTAATAAAGAGCTCTAGCTCATAATAATATAACATGGTCACAAGCAGTATCTATATCTCATCCACAATGACAAATAAGAGAAGTAACAAACCAAATGTCTCAACTCAAAATAAAGAGAAATATCTGTCGGGCGGAAACAAATCCACTACCGAGCTACTGAAAGAAATCAACTGAAATGAATATGAAAAAGAGTATCAACTATCTAAGTCCATCAACTAGAAAGAAAATCAAATAAGCCCCGCGGGTAAGCCCTACTTGGCTGCGAAGGAAGAGTCAAGTCCGGAACCGTACTCCTCAGGATACTGCTCGTCGTCCATACCTGGAGAGATCACCAGGTCTTCAGAGTGACGTAACAAGAGACAGAAAAACATGCTACAATAACTGAAATATAAACAACAACTGGGCTACCTAACCATCTATGTAAAAATGCACTTTGAAGACAACGTTCGAAGCTAGAAACACGGCACGTTAGCGTTTCAACCGAGACACTAGTGGCATCTAGAGAAAAGTAAATAAGTGTACGGCACACTAGCTCTCGGGTGAGTCACTAACGGCAGCAAAAAAAATAAATGTACGGCCCATTAGCACTCGACCGATTCACTAAGGGCATCTAGAGGAAAGTAAACGAGTGAAAGCCCCTACGCCTAATAGCTGTCTCCTTCTATCCCATGCATTACACATGCTGTCTCCACATCATAACATTACTAATAACTGCTAAGTCTTCTAGACAACCATAACTATTTAGCAGTTATTGCCTATCGCACGGCATGTGTGCACCGATAGCCAGTCGATACATACGTCCGAGATCTATATAAGACTCGTGACTTGTGATACACAAGTGTCAGGGCCAATGAAGCATAGAATGCTTCATACACATGAGGTCATCTCATAACTCTAAGTCGATATGCATGAAATAAAGAAAAGAAACGAAAAGAACGACTAATATAGTCGCTTGCACCCAAGTGTGACTTAGACGCGCAGTTTAAATAAATAAAATAGAAAATAAATAAGTAAACATACTAAAATAAATATGCATAATCAGAAATCATAGCAAGGTATACTTGCCTGGTGGTTGGAATGTGTTTAGACGACGTCCAGTAGATGAAATCGGCAAGTGAGATGAAGCTACAAGAGTGGAACCTCCACAAACGTTCTTGGATGCTGAAACAAACACCAAAAATGTTCTCGGTGTAAAAGATATACCTAGGAAACGTCTGTCCGAAAGTTAAATTCCGGAACAGGGGCAAAATTGTAATTTCGGATCAAAACGATATCCGCCGTTGGATCCACTTTGCACCAAAATACGTGCCAGTATCTAAGATCTCTAAAGTCGTCAAACTATATGTCTACAGATTTGGTTTTCCAAGATGAACTCAACGGTATGTCCAATTTTGGATTCCGATGAGCCGTGCACAAAATCGCCCGTTGGATCGGGTCGCGGGCTCGCCAATTTTGGCGTTCCGATCAACCTTCTCAGAATCGGACCAAACTTGGCATACAGAACCAAAATTTTGATTCAGACCTGTTGGCACAAGTTTTCTCTTGATTTGACGAACGAGCACAAAGTAATTAGAAAATTTCAAAAAAGGCCGATACGGCGTTCTTCGACCGATACGGGTCAAATTCGTCGCGCACACGCGACCAATTTGAATTCTGTCAAAGCCCACACGTTCACAAAGATGATACGCACCTTTTGGTACCTATGGTTCGCGACCACGTCGCCCGGTTTGACTAGACGCACGGCGTATCGGTTAATTTTATGATTTTCAAAACTGTTTTTACATAATTTTTCTTGATTATTGAATCAACTTTTCTTACTGCCTAAACAATTAGAAAAAAGTAACAGTAGGGTTTTAATCTTGGTTATGTAGTCAATAAAACTTTTCAAATAGATTTTGAAAATCTGCCTTGGATTGGTATAAAATCGGCTTCCAAATTGGGTCATTGGGGTCGAATTTCTGTCTCGTTTGAAACAGTTTTTCGTCTATTTCGGGTCGATTTCTCGAGAATCTCGGTTATTTATTTCCTGAATCTAATTGCTATGATTCGAAGATGGTCATGTAGGCTCTACATGGGGTTTAACAGAAGTTAAAACGACTGAGTGTTGAAAGAGAAAGGTAGGTGCGAACAGAGGTACCTCGAAGTGTTTTAAAACAGGGTTTCCCTGTTTGGCTGTCGGCCTCGGGTCGCTGAGCTCCGGCGAGCGTCGGCAGCGAACAGGATGGTGGGGGCGTGTGTAGCAACTAGGGGGAGGGGCTCGAGGTCGACGCACGAAGCTCACAGAAGAAAATTTTTAGGGTTTTCTAATAAATTTCGTCGGGTGAGTGGGTTTATATACGTGGGGTTTAAATTCCAAATTTTTATCGATTTAAACTTGGATTTCGGATGGGTTTGATTTAATCTGGAAGAGAATCAATATAGGATTGCATAGGAGAAGATTCGGAAAGATTTGGTTTTGATTTGAAGGAGATTTGGTTCTCCAAATTTTCCTTTTTTTCCCTCTCTTCTTCCCTTGCTGTACGTTTCAGCCGAAGGGGGGGTCGGCTCAACGTTGGCACTGTTCACATGAACAGTGCCGCTATTTACTTTTTTTTTCTTTTTTGTCCTTTTCCTTTTTCCTTTTCTTTCTCTTTTTTTTCCTTTTTTTTTTACAACTTATATAGTTATTTTACTACTACTACTACTACTTCTACTACTACTACTACTACTATACTACTACTACTACTATATATATATATATATATATATATATAACATTTCCTATATATATATATATATATATATATATATAGGAAATGAAAAAAAAAATATAGGAAATGTTATATATACACATATATATATATATATATATATATATATATATATATATATATATATATATATATTATATATATATTTTTTTAACCCCAACTTTTATTGAAGAAATAGGCGCAAAATGCCGTAGCCTATACAAGTGAGGGCGTTAAACGCACTGAAAGGACAGAAAAACACAAGTGCGATACGCGCACGCCAAAAAGAAGGGGGAGGGCGGCCTAAGCCAGGGCATCCCAGAACGAGTTGGAGACGTGAGAGCAGCGCCTCCGGACTTTGTAGCATTGTCTGATGACCTCTCTGTACAACTGTGTATGGTGGATTTGGCGCCCTTCGTATCTGAATTTGTTCCTGTTCTTCCAAAGAATCCAAATACCGGCGGCTGCTATGATCTGATGTCCGTGGGATCGGCTCCAGAAGGCCAGGAGATCGTATAAGCCCCCAGTCGGTTGAGCAATGTTAAGACTATTGTGGAGCTTGGACCATATGCCTGCCGCCAGATCTCCCGAAAGAAGAATGTGTTCTGCTGATTCCGACTTGTGTTCCTCACAGCAGTGACATTTGGAAGCGAGGCTGAATCCCATAGTTCTGATAATGTCATCCGTTGGGATCTTCCGGCGAATAGCACGCCAGATGAGGATAGACCATTTGATGGGAAGGCGTGCTTGCCAAAATTTGGCATAAACGATGTTCGGCACTCCTCTGTCTCTGACAACGAGTCTGGCGGAGGCCAAGGTGAATGTGCCACCCGGGTTGGGGACCATTTCCAGGTGTCACGTGTTTCTGAAATCTGCAGATTAGCCATAAGAAGGCGGCTGGTTGCCGGCTGGCCCAGCCAATCTCTGACCTTCCTCCAATTCCATCCGGAGCCATCCTCCCAAAGATCTCTAATTTCGCAGCCCTGCGGAGTAAGGGTGTTGGGATGTATGATATCTGTTCCTAACCACCGTTCCAGACAGGCCGGGGAGCGGCCGTCTCCTAACTGAAGACGAATGAGTGGTTCGACGATGCTGCGACCCCGTGTGGTACGGCGCCACGAAGATGAGAAACTGTTGTTAGTACATGCTTCCGACAGATGGAAGAATCTGGAGTACCTTGCTCTCATGAATCTCGTCCACAAGGAGGTCTCGGTACGCAACTTCCACCATAGCTTAATAGAGCAGGCGTCCACGATGTGGGCAAGTTTACAGAAGCCCAGACCTCCTTCTTCATTAGGTTTGGCCATCGACTCCCATCCGGTCCAGTGGTGTTTGTCCTTGCTGTCGCTATGACCCCAGAAAAACTTGGCGAATAGGGATTCGAGAGAGTGGAGTACCTTCAAGGGTGGGGAGCAAACGGCCAGGATGTACATCGGGATGGATGAAAGGACGTGTTTGATGAGAATCATTTTGCCCCTGGGGATAAGGTAGCGTTATGCCATCCTGCGATGAATTTGCAGATCTTGTCAACAAGGGGCTTGAATATACCTGAGTTAGCCTTACCGTACACTAGTGGGCAACCAAGGTAAAGGAAGGGAGGGTATAACGTGCTGAAGGAGGTCATATTGGCGAGCAGAGTGGAGCGGGTTCTGTCTGCTTTGTGATGACTGTAGATGACGCTCTTGTTGCTGTTAAGGCACTGACCGGAGCAGGAGGTGTATCTGGCGATTGTTCTCAAAATGACTTCCATCGAACCGCTGTCTTCGGTGGAGAAGATAAGGATATCATCGGCGTAGGCCAGGTGTGTGATAAGTGGACAGCCGGTGGTGGTGTGGAAGTGATTGAAGCCCGACATTCTGGGCATATTATTAAGGCTTCTACTGAGGGCTTCGGCTGCTATGATAAAAATGGTCGAAGAGAGCGGGCCCCCTGTCTAACCCCGCAGGTAGAACGGAAGAATCCTGTAGCTTGACCATTGATGACGGTGGAAAACCACGCATTGTTGATGGATCTGAAGACAATGTTGATCCATGTTTCGGCAAAGCCAAAGGCTCTGAAAACCCAAATCATGAATTGCCAGTCAAGACGGTCGTATGCTTTTTCCATGTCAAGTTTGATGGCCACGTTCCCCCCCCCCGATGGGAACTTCATGCACGTGATCATCTCTTGCGCAAGGAGGATGTTGTCTGTTATATGGCGGCCTTTGACGAACCCACTTTGCTCTTCGGAGATGATCTTGGGAGGAGATCAGACATTCGAGAGGCGACAATCTTGGATATAATTTTGTTAGTGAAGGTACAGAGACTGATCGGACGAAAGTCTTTGAAGTTTTCCGGATTTTCTTTCTTGGGGATAAGGATTATGTTGGCGCATGAAATTGACTTAGGATATCTGGCCCCTTGAAGGAAAGCAGTTGTGGCTTCGACTAAATCAGTTTTGATGATGTTCCAGTATGTTCTGAAGAATACTCCGTTGAAACCGTCCGGCCCTGGGGCACTGTGCTCATTAATGGACCAGACCGCAGCTTTGACTTCCTCCACCGAAGTGTTGGTCAGCAGGGCCTCGTTGTCATTATCACTAATGAGGGAAGGGATGACCGACAAAAGCGTCTCGTCGTGAACGACCCGCTCTTTGGTGAAGAGCTTGGAGTAGAAGTTCGTCGCCGCGGCCTGGATTCCTGCCTAGTCTTCAACTAGGTTGCCGTTGTCGTCGAGGATTCGGTGTAGTTTTAATTTGTTCCTGCCTCCTTTGACGCACGCATGGAAGAACCTGGTATTCCGGTCTCCGTCGGTGTCCCAGGTTGATCTAGCCTTTTGCTTACAGAATTCGTTCTCCACTCTCAGTCTGGATTTGAGGATATATATATATATATATATATATATATAATATATATAACATTTCCTATATAAAATCCCTCAAGAGAGACAAGCACCTGTCGATGATGACAGACCTCCCCACCACCCAGTCTCTCAAGGAGGCCAAAGAAAAAGAAAGTTGCTCCACCGGTTATGCCTCTCCTCCTCAGATCAGCAGCTAATATTTCACACACTCCTCTCCCACCCTCCTCTAATGATTAAGCTCATTTGCTAGAACATTAGGGGGATTGCTAATCTGATGGCTTTCAAAAGACTCAAGTCTTTATGTATAACGAACAAAGTTCTTATAGTAGTAATCATAGAACCTAAGGTTCAGGTTGATAAGCTCCTCACATATCAGCTCAAGATGGGTTCTCATTGCTTTGTCTCTAACCAAAGAGGGAATATTTGGAGCATGGCTAGGCAAGCTACTGACCTATCATTGGTCGATTCTTTCGATCAATGTCTCATGTTACTATCTCTTCACCTTTACTGCCTTCTTTAGCTATTTTGTCTGCAGTGCATGGAAGTAACACCAAGGAGGGTAGACGACTTCTATGGGACCAGCTACTGATGGTGCGTAATAGATGGAGTCTTCCTTGGCTTGTTAGCGGAGATTTTAATGCTATCACCTGTCAGGAAGAAAAGTTTGGGGGCCTCCCTCCATGCTTTGTGTCTATGAAAAATTCTCAGAGTTTCAAATAGCTGCAAGCCTATCATAAGTTCCTTATATGGGCAACTATTTTACCTGGGTTGATAGACAATATGGATCTCCTGAGTTGGGATCGAGGTTGGATAGGGTCTTGCTAGACTCTAAGTGGCTAGAATGGGCCCCTCTTTTGGCTTCCTCCCATTTGAATAGATCGGAATCTGATCATGCTCCCATTTTACTGTCTTTAGAAAGTGAGAAACCAAACTCTCCTCGCCCTTTCTGATATCTGCATTTTTGGAAAGACGACGACACTTTCCTTCAGGTGGTGGAGTCGGCATGGAGTTCTACAGACCATGTCAATAGCTTGGTGCGAGTTAGTCTTCGACTTGCGGCAACTAGGAAGGCTCTATACGCTTGGAGTCGGGCCACGTTTGGAGATATCATCCAGGAAGTTAAGAGGGCGGAGGATGTGGTGACTGCTTTAGAAGCTGCCTATGAGGCTGATCCTTTACTCCGTCCGCAATGGTTACTTGCAAGGGCCAATTTGAAATAGCGACTTCGAATTGAAGATGCTTATTGGAAGCAGAAGGCTCGGGTCAAATAGGATGAGGAGGGTGATAGGAATACAAAGTTCTATCACTTCTGTGTTTCCTCCAAACGCAACCATTTGCACATTCATCACTTATATTCTGCAGAAGGACATACCCTATCAACTCTGTAGGATATCCAACAGGAAGCCAATGATTTCTATAGCAAGGTATTCACTCCTCCTCATACTGTTATTGAAGATGATTACCTAGCTCATATTCCTAGTATTTATTTCAAGAAGACAATGATGCATTAATTGCCAAACCCTCTATAGAGGTGCTATTCTCTACTGTTAAGAGTATGGACCCTAGTAGTGCGTCGGCCCTGATGGGTTCTCGGGTTCTTTTTTCTTAGCTAGTTGGCCGATCATTGGCAAGGATATCGTTGAGGCTGTGTGCTTGTTTATAGATGGATTTGCTCTACCTAAGTCTATCATGAGTACGTACTTGCTACCGATTCCCAAACACAAGCACCCCAAAGCCCTCAATGATTACCGCCCTATAAGTTTGTGTAACTTTGTTAACAAATTCATATCGAAGCTTTTGGCTAGGAAGTTGGTTGACATTCTTCCTCGCATTATCTCTCAAGAACAAAGTGGTTTTGTTAAGGGCCGAGAAATTGTGGTTAATATTATTCTGGCGCAAGAGATGATCTCGGTTTTGGATCATAAACGTTGGGGAGAAAATATTGCGGTTAAGCTTGACATGAGCAAGGCTTATAGTCGGGTCAGCTGGGCGTTCCTTCTTCGGGTAATGAAGCAATTCGGTTTCTGTGATGAATGGCGTACTATGATTCTTCACTTGGTGGATAATATCTGGTTTTCTACTCTTATCAATGGGAGATCTTCGAGTTTCTTTCATGGCCAGTGTGGCATTCGTCAGGGAGATCCGATCTCGCCTGAGCTCTTTATTGCAGCTGAACCTTTGAGTAGGAGTCTTATTAACCTTAATAGCTCACAAGGTTTCTCTGGATACCACTCGCCAAGAGGCTGCCCTAGAGTTTCTCATCTTGCGTATGCGGACGACGTGCTCATCTTCTCGGGTGCAGAAAATGCTTAATGTATCAGCTTATGCAGGTCATTAAAGCATATGAATCCAACTCGGGACAGCGGGTTAATGCCTCTAAATCTGCTATGGTGCTGTCGAAGAAGGTATCGCCCCAAAGAGCTGCGAAGATTCAAGATATTACGGGGTTCCAGCTGCAACAAGGATCACTTGTCTATCTGGGATGCCCTATCTCGGCTTGAAGGAGGAATGCATGTATGTATAAAGAATTAAATGGTAAAATTTGTGCACGTATATCAGGTTGGAACAACAAAATACTTCCTTATGGAGGCCGCCTAGTTCTCATCAAGTCTATTCTTTCCTCTATTTCAGTTCATTGCTTATCGGCTTGTAATCCCCCTACTACTATCCTGAATCGTATTGAAAGCATGTTCGATAGTTTTCTTTGCGGCCCTAAGGATGGAATGCCTAAAAGGTCTTGGCTTCGGTGGGATCGAGTGGTTAGGCCAATCTCCGAAGGAGGCCTTGGTGTCTGACAACTGGGGGATGTCATGGATGCCATGACGGTCAAGGTTTGGTGGAAGCTCAGATCGACGAACTCATTATAGGATTCGTTTATGAAGGCTAAGTACTGTTCTTACTCCCAACCTTCTTATGTGGAGATTACTTCGGCAGCATCCCATGTCTGGAAACGTCTCATCCAGGAAGACAACTAGGGGAAGCTTGTATTATTGAAGACGAGCTCGGTAACTTCACTTGGACTCATAATCCATCAAGAAAAATTACTATTGCCTCCGTCTGGAATCAAATCCGAGTTCAATTACCTCAGCAAGCCTATTTTAAGAATATTTGGAACAAATGTAAGCCGACTAAATGGTCCATATTGCTGTGGAGGATCATCTTCAATAAGATGCCAACAGATGATAATATTCAAAAGCTGGGTTTTTTATGGCTTCGACCTGTCATTGTTGTTCTAATCGGACGAGCGAGACTGTTCTTCATGTCTTCGGTGAGGGGGATTTGGCTCTTCGGTGGCAATACTTTCAATTGGTGGCTGGAGTTCGGTCCAATAGGACTGGTATGCTACAGAGGCTACAAAGTTGGTGGCGACGAAGACAGAAGCATGTCAAGCAGATTGTGGTAGGCGCTATATGCTGGGTGCTTTGGAAAAATCGAATAAGTGGCGTTATGAAGCTTACACTTTCTCCTCGGTGCAGCTCACTGCAGAAGTTTGTCGGCAAGTGAAGAAGGCGATGACTCGGTGCTCTCATGTGGAGATGCCTACTCTTTAATTTTGTTCTTTTCATGTTCTCCTTTTGTAACACTTCTCACCATAGAAATAAATGAGGTGTTTATAATATATATATATATATTTTTTTTATAATATATATATATATATATATATAGGGAAGCATGGACTTTATTGATGTATCAGGCGCAAAATGTTGAAGCCTATACAAGTAAGCGCCAAAGAAAAACAACTAGAGCAAAATAGGCCAGGAGCCGGGTACGCTCGCAAGGCCAGACCAAGTTTTAGGACAGCTTCCTTCTGAAGCTGTCCGAGAGGTGATGGTAGCGCATGCCGACTTTGGAGATCTACCTGAGGACCTCCCTGTTCAGAGATTCGGGGTTGAATTACCGCCCTTCGTACCTGAATTTGTTTTTTTTTCTAAAGGACCCAAATACCAGCGGATGCGATGATCTGATGCCCGTGGGAGCTATCCCAGATGGCGAGAAGGTCGTTGAAGCCCCAGTCGGATGAGGTAGACTGCATTTGTTGGAGAGGCTGGCCCAGATCTGCGAGGCAAGGTCTCCGGAGAGTAGGATGTGTTCAGCTATTTTGGACTGGTTAGATGTGCAGCAGTGGCAGTGTGAGGCCATGTTGAAGCCAATGGAGGTAATAGAGTCATCGGTGGAAAGCTTTCGGCATTTCGCTCTCCAAATAAGGATAGACCATTTGTTGGGGATGCAAGACTGCTAGAAGGGGACGATGAGTGGAGCGGGAGTGCTGATGCCTCTGGCCACAATCCTGGCGGAGGCCAGCAAGAAAATACCTTCTGAAGTAGAGGACCACCTCAAAGTGTCCGGGCCATCGCTGAGTCGCATATCTGCGACGGCTAGGCCGTTAGCTGCTTCTGGCCCAAGCCAGTCGGTCACCTTCTCCCATCTCCAACCTGAGTTGCTGACCCATAAGTCACAGATAGTGCAGTTGGGGGGGGGAGGTCAAAGTTGGCCGAAGGATGACATCCCCGAGCCACCGCTCTTGGAACATCGACGAGCTTCTGTTGCCAAGCTGTAGGCGAATGAAGGGTTCTGCAAGTTTACTGCCGTAAAGGATACGTCGCTAGGTCGATGAGGATCTGGAGTTGGAGCTCACTGTAGAAGCATGAAAAATGATCCATGCGGCTAGGAAACCCCATGCGGCTCAGAAAGCCCATGCGGCTCAGAGAGTCATGCGGCATAAGGGACTATGTGGCCCAAGATATCCTATGCGGCTCGGAAGACACGTGGCGTAACAGTGCTCCCCTCCGCCCTATGCTGCATTAATTACTTTGACGGCTGACAACTCTGAAAAAGTGACAGCCCTGACACAAGAGAGGCAATTATGACTCTGTGTCACGACCCGGTCCCCAAATATTTGGGTCGAATCGGATCATGCCCAGCCAGCACCGTTGATGAGACGGCGGCAGTAAGCTGTAATCCATATGCAGGTGATCAACAACATTTGAAATTAAGTTTGCCACAACATTTATTTAAACGATAATTTAAAACTTGTTCTGTTACAAGAATTCATAAACTAGAAATAACATAGAAACAACTAAACTCTCAAACTAAAATAGCATCTATTGAGACGCCACAACATCATCATCAGCTGGTAGTACCGTCGGGTACAGATCATGATCATAGTAGCTATTGATCAGCATCTCCAGGTCATCAGTAGTACCTACGGGGATCCAGTCAGAAAAGGAGCAAAGTACAATTTATGCTAATCTTGACAATTAAAATGACAATTAATATCATGCACTTTTAAACAGTTTGAAGATGAACAGTTTTTAAAATAATACAGTACAGTGATGTGAATAGGTAATGAATATGACCGGATTGGGTTACAGTAGTATCCTAGCGATACGGTATGGCTTATCCCCGTGTGAAGAGGGGAAAGCTAATACAGTCAGTTATCCTAAATTTAGATTTGGTCATATCCACTACTCTACTCCCCTAGTCCCCAACAGTACAGTCAATACTCCCGAAAGAGTCCGTGTTTGAACAGTGATTTAAAATTGCAGTAAAATAATTGTTAAAATAATCGTAAATTTACATAAATGTACTTGCCTTAAACTTCTCAAGTTGGACGAGATTGGTACTTCGGGATTTGAACAGTCACACTCTTCCTTGAAATCCTACATTTTCGGGAATTTGTCTCAGAAACCACAACTCTAGAATTATCTAGTTACAATCTCTAAATTTTGTCTCCTAGTCAATTTTAGTCTTGTATTAACCAACACAATCAAAAACACATTTTTCTAGTGCGTTACAATTAAGGAAATCTAAATTTATATTTTATTTCGAAAAACTTATTTTTATCAATTTATTAGGAAAAATTAGTATTTTTATAAAATATTTTTCTTTTCTTTAAATGAGAAAATCGTGAATTTCTAACTAATAATTAATATTAATATTCAATTAATCCTACGCATTCACAATCCCAGAAAATCCACAACTGATTCCTAATTATTACAAATTTACAAAAATAGATAAATGAGCTTATGCTCTTACATTTTCATGAATTAAAATAAGAGAAAGAAAATGTTAGTCTTGTAAATTTACCTACAAAATTACATAATAATAATAACTAATAATTTCTAATTTTAAAAATAAAATAGTATGAGTCTCAGAACTGGTCCAATCTTCACTTACAGCTACTCTGCCTCAACGTCCGGACAGACCGGTGCGTTTGCATTTCACTGGGGCCCATTGACCAATACGGTCGTCGCCCAAATAAATCCAAAAATATTCTTTTCCGAAATTCATTTTAAAATTATATAATCAAATTTTATAGAAATTTTGGCAGCATTCCCTCTATTTTCGGGATAACCCAAAACTGGGAAACGCACCGATTTTTCCTGCAAAATAATCCCAAACCAGGGAAACTCAAATTCCAACCAGAATAATAATAACCAGAACTAAAAAAATAATATCGAACCCGAAACATCCACAGTAATTCTTCTGAGATTCGGAAAACCAACTGAACTCAGAGAACCAACAGAAACTTAACCAAAGAATCCTTCCAAAAACTCACAGAACATTTCCGAACCAAATTCGGAAAATCCGAAAGATCAATCACAGAACCCAAAAATCACAGAACATCGATCCAAATTTTCCGAATCCAGAAACGTAACAGAAAACCAAACTTCCCAAAGGATAACCGAAAATCCGAATTCCCGAAGGAATCGGGGGACCAGTTTTTTATCACAGACTAATAGAGAAACTATGGGACTATCAGAAGTTACTGAAATCGAAGGAATCCGAAGTGATGCCTCGGACTCGAAACACGCAATTCCACGAAAATGGAACCGAACTCGGGATCGGTCAACTCCAAACACACCCGAGACTGGTTACTCAGTGCTGCGCACGGATCGGGACTGGTCGGCGGAGCACGGCCACGCCTAGGAGCGGATCCGACGGAAATAGCGTCGGAGAACCCTCAGGTCGGGGCAGCACCTAGGTTTGCGAGGATCGGCGACGAGAAGGGGCGGATCCGCGGGGAGTGGCGGCGACAGGGGCTGGACAGCCGCGCAAGGGGCGCACTGTCGGGTTCGCCGGAGGGGCGCGAAGGGGGTCGTGCGAACTCGGCCGCGAGGGGCGGCGCCGTCGACGGACAACGGGTCGGCGGTCGGTCGGAGGGTGACCGACCGGGTCGGGGCGTCGGGCCTGGAGGAGGCCGACGGGGATCTTCGGCATCGGGTCGGGCTAGGGTTTGGGGTTAGGGAAAGTGGGTTTGAGAGTGGTGATGAGGGATGGAAGGAGAGGAAGGGGGTTTTATAGGGAAGGAGGAAGTGGGGGTTATGGAAGGGGAAGGGGTGACCGGCCGGGAAGCCAAGGGTCGGCGGCGGCGGTGGTTTCGGAACGGGAGCGTCGCCATTCCAGTGGGAGAAGGAGCTCAAATAAATGAGAGTTTAAAGAATGAATAAAGAAGTGAATGGAAAAGATTCCATTCAATGTAATTAAAAAGTTGTGCTGGAGCTTAAAGTGAACGAATGGAAAAAATTCCATTCAGTTAGAAATAAATGGAAAGGAAAGAATTCATTAGGAAAAATATTGTAAATAATTAATTAACTTACGAATTATATACGAAACCGAGTTAGATTTCGGAATTGATTCCAAGTCGGTTTTCGGGAATGGAAACGGGTTCGGGTCTGGCCAGACAAACAAAAGTCCAGGAATTTATATTTTTTTGAAAAATAATAATTTTTAATCTAACTATAACACAATATTAATTAATTAGAAAATTACAGGTTTTGACAAAAATCTAAAATTTCCAAAAGTAATAATTTTCTTAAAATGTATTTCTTAAATTAACAATTAATAATTAATCAAAATAATTAAATAATTAACTAAAAGTTACGGGTTTCACAACCTTCCCTCCTTAGAAAATTTCGTCCTTAAAATTAAAGGATAGGGTTAGAAAAATACCTCAGGTTTCAAACAAGTACGGGTATTTCTTCCGCATCTCATCCTCTCTCTCCCAGGTAGACTCGCCTGAAGAATCATGCCTCCACATTACTCGAACTATCGGAGTCACCGAGGTCCTGGTCTTCTTCTCACCTCGGTCTAAAATCGCCACTGGCTTCTCAGGCATAGTGAGGCTCGGTCCAATCTCCAACTCTGAATGGTCTAAGATGTGATTCTCATCAGGGACGTAGCCTTTGAGCTGTGAGACGTGGAAAATATTGTGCACACCCTCTAGATTAGCTGGTAGAGCTAACCTATACGCCACTTCTCCAATCCGACACAGAACTTCAAATGGTCCAATGTACCTGGGACTCAGCTTCCCAGCTCTGCCAAATCTGATTGTACCTCTGGTAGGAGAAATCTTCACAAAGACTTTATCTCCTTCTTCAAACTCCAGTGGTCGACGACTGCTGTCTGCCCAATGCTTCTGTCTATCCTGGGCAATTCTGAGCTTGTCTCTGATTATCTTCACCTTCTCTGCTGCGTCGGTTACCATCTCTGGGCCCAATAGTACTCTTTCTTCTACATCGTCCCATGCCAATGGTGTACGGCAACGACGTCCATATAGAGCCTCAAATGGGGTCATACCAATGCTGGCTTGGTAGCTATTATTATAAAAAAAACTCTACTAAGTGCAAATGGTCTTCCCACGATCCTCCGAACTCCAAGACACACGATCTCAGCATATCCTCCAGCGTCTGAATCGTCCTTTCTGATTGACCATCTGTCTGGAGGTGATAGGCAGTGCTGAACTTCAACTGTGTCCCCAGGCTGTCATGCAAACTTTTCCAAAAGTGAGAGGGTAAAATGAGTGTCTCGGTCAGATACAATGCTTACCGGTACTCCATGAATCCGGTAGATGTGTCGCATGTATAGTGCCGCCAACTTCTCGGTGGATAAACCAACCTTGAAGGGAATAAAGTGAGCTGACTTGGTTAGTCTGTCCACTATAACCCAGATGGCATCCTTCCTTCCTTGAGAACGAGGCAAACCTGACACGAAGTCCATTGTGATGTGCTCCCACTTCCACTCCGGAATGTCCAGCGATTGTAGAAGTCCTGCGGGTCTCTGTCTACTGGCCTTCACTTGCTGACAGATCAAACATCTCGCCACGAATCTGGACACATCTTTCTTCATTCCATACCACCAAACAATAGTGCGCATATCCCGATACATCTTATTAGCTCCAGGATGTATAGAATACTGCGACTGGTGCGCTTCCTTCATCAGCTCGTTTTTCAGTTCGCCAGATGGTACACAAAGCCTCGTACCATTCTTCAAAGCTCTATTACTGGCGATTGAGAAACCCTCAAGTGTTTCCGCCAACACTTGATCTCTCAGTTTGCAAAGTGCCTCGTCTTGAAACTGAGTCTCCTTGATCTTGTCCATCAGATATGAGCTCACTTGCAACTTCATCAGTACTGAATCAGCATCCAGCTCCATCCTTCTATCTCCAGGCAATATGATCTCTAATCCAAGCTTCTCGATGTCCTCTACCAGATGCCGCTCCTTGGTCAAGAACATCGCCACTGGGTATCGACTAAGTGCATCAGCGACCACATTAGCCTTACCCGGGTGGTATTGCAGGTCGATGTCAAAGTCCTTCATTAGCTCCAGCCATCTTCTTTGCCTCATGTTCAACTCTTTCTGAGTGAAAACATACTTCAGACTTTTGTGATCTGTGTATATCTCCACTCTCTCTCCATACAGATAGTGCTTCCATAGCTTCAACGCAAAGATAACTGCCGCCAGCTCCAGGTCATGTGTGAGATAATTCTTCTCATGGTTCCGTAATTGCCTAGATGCGTAAGCAATCACTTTCCCATTCTGTTGAAGAACACATCCCAGTCCTTTTCCAGAGGCATCACTGTAGATTGTGAAACCACCGGATCCTGCGGGTAGCGCAAGAATTGGTGCAGTGGTAAGCCTCTTCTTCAGCTCCTCGAATGCAGCCTGGCAATCTTCTGTCCAGATGAACTCTTCATTCTCCCGAGTTAGCTTCGTCATCGATTCAGCAATTCTGGCAAAATCCTTCACAAACTTCCGGTAGTAGCCAGCCAAGCCCAAGAAACTTCTGATTTCAGCAACTGAGCTTGGGGTAGACCACTTCTCTACAGCAGCTATCTTCTTAGGATCCACCGAAATTCCTTCTCCTGTGACAACATGGCCAAGAAAATCCACCTTGTCTAGAAAGAATTCACATTTGGAGAGCTTACCATATAACTTCTCTTTTCTCAAAGTTCCCAGAACTTTTCTGAGGTGCTCCTCATGCTCCTCTTCAGTCTTCGAATAGATCAAAATGTCATCAATGAAGACAACAACAAATTGATCTAAGTATTCATGGAAAACCTTGTTCATAAGGTTCATGAACATTGCATGAGCATTTGTCAGTCCAAACGGCATGACCAAGAATTCAAACTGCCCACACTTGGTGTTGAACGCCGTCTTGGGAATATCCTCCTTCCTGACCTTGATCTGATGGTAGCCGGATCTGAGGTCAATCTTCGAGAACACCTTGACTCCACTGAGTTGGTCAAAGAGGTCATCGATCCGGGGTAAAGGGTACTTGTTCTTGATTGTGATATTGTTCAGCGCCCGGTAGTCGATGCACATCCTCACAGTTCTGTCCTTCTTGGGCACAAACAAGACAGGTGCTCCCCAGGGTGAAGCTCCGTCTCGAATGAATCCCAGAGCCTTCAGTTCATTGATCTGATCTTTCATCTCCTTGGCCTCCTTCGGGTTGACTCTGTAGCATCCCTTAGAAATAGGGGAAGAGCCGGGGACTAGGTCAATGGTGAACTCTATGTCTCGATCTGGGGGTAACCCGGGAAGACTATCAGGGAAAACATTAAAAAATTCTGCTATGATAGGGTGCGGAGGTCCGGACTCTTCAGTGATAGAGGTATAGGTAACACATTCCATCTCCTCCGGAGTTCGAGAGATTTCAAACTCCGGTTCTCCAGGTGGGCTGAAGACTACACATCTTCGATGACAGTCTATCAGTGCATGCTGCTTACTCAACCAGTCCATCCCTAGGACTACATCATAGTTAGGTAAGGGCATGACAAGCAATGGTGCTATAAAGTTATGGCCAGCTATGGTGATAGGGCATTCACAGATCTCAGTAATAGGTAGGGGTCCTCCTCCAGTCATAACTCTACAGATCTTCTTGCTAAAGCCAGTAACTATATGGTGTGTAGATATGAATTTGGTGGCTATGAAACTATGAGATGCTCCCGAATCAAATAAAGCTAAGGCAGGGTAGGAATGCACATAGATAGAACCTGATATGACATCCGCTACAGGTTCCTGAGCTGGCTCTGGTTCCTCTGCTGTCAGGGCAAAAGCTCGCCCCGTCTTCTGTTGATGCTGCCCAAACTGTTGTTGCTGAGTGGGCAGAGGTCCTTTCTGCGGAGTTGTTCCAGTCCGGTTAGTTGACAATGGGCAGTCCCTCACTTGATGGGTGGATGACCCATAGACTAGGCAATGCCCTAGCCTCTTCCTGCAGATGTTTGCCAGATGTCCCGGCCTCTTGCAAAAGTCGCAGACGGGGATCTGCCTCTGAGGCACCTTGTCATTGTTCCTCGCCTGCTGGTAGGGAGGACGGTTGTTGTTGTTGCTGTTGTTATTGTTGTTGTTGGGCTTCTTCTGATTACCCTGGAAGTTGTTAGTTCCAGGATAATCTCTCTTCGAGCGGGCAGGTTGGCTCTTCTCTATGTCTTGAGCTCGCTCCAGGATCTTTTTATGTCTTAGCACCGCCTGAGATCACATGGGTGCGGATCTCTTCTCTTAGTCCATATCTGAACCTTTCAGTACGATCGTCAGGGTCAGCCACCAGATTCTTGGCAAATCGGCTGAGCTGGCCGAATTCAGCAGCATACTCTCCCACAGTCATGTTGCCCTGCTTCAGGTTCTGGAATTATCGCTCCATCTCCCGCAACTCTGAAGTTGGGAAGAACTTCCTCTGGAATAACCTCTTGAAGGTGTCCCAGTCAATCTGCCTATCCTGGAGTCGGGGTTCATTCCGATACCAGGTGCTTGCTACATTCTGCAGTTGGAGTCCCACTGCTTCAGCCTTGAGGTCTTCTGGAAGTCGAGTGACGCTCAGGAGACGCTCCATACTGTCGAGCCATTCATCAGCATAGACAATTCCCTCGGTTCCCTTGAAGGGTCGAGGGTTCTTCTTCTTGAAACTCTCAATATCGCCCACCTTGGCAATATGATTCCCATTAATTAAAGGCCTAATATTATATAAATTAATCCTTAAATTTATGTTTACCTTGGCAGGCCTTGGTTCCGGTTGAGCTGCTTCTCCTCTCTCTAGTGCAGCCATTGCCACACTATGGGCATTCTCCATGCCTTCTCTCATAATGGCCGTCTGCTCGCGATGAGCTTCAGTTTGAGTTCTCTGAGCTTCTAGCACTCCTCTTAGCAGACCTATGAGGTCGGTGGGGTCCACAGGCACCGGTGGGGCAGCTGGAGTGGGCGAAACCACAGGGGGCTGCATCTCTGTCCGAGAAGATGATGGATCCGTCGTTGTATTATGGGGACGGTCGGCCAGCTGCCGAGGTGTAGGATCCGGACTTGATTGGGGAGGTGGGGTATGATAGGATGAAGATACCCCATCGCCAGCAGGATTGGTATTGTCAGTGGCCATTCTCTGGAAGGTTTAGGATATAAACATAAGCAAGGTAGCCTACCCGTCTATAATCAAGCAAAAATATTTAACATATATATATCAGTCCTATGTTGTGGCAATTTGATGTTCTAGTGTTCTAACTCTTTCCTAGGTTTTCCTAAGTTGTTGATTGATCGACCTGCATGGGCCACCACTAAAAATATGTCACGACCCGGTCCCCAAATACTTGGGTCGAATCGGATCATGCCCAGCCTGCACCGTTGATGAGACGGCGGCAGTAAGCTGTAATCCATATGCAGGTGATAAACAACATTTGAAATTAAGTTTGCCACAACATTTATTTAAACGATAATTTAAAACTTGTTCTGTTACAAGAATTCATAAACTAGAAATAACATAGAAACAACTAAACTCTCAAACTAAAATAGCATCTATGGAGACGCCACAACATCATCATCAGCTGGTAGTACCGTCGGGTACAGATCAGGATCATAGTAGCTATTGATCAGCATCTCCAGGTCATCAGTAGTACCTACGGGGATCCAGTCAGGAAAGGAGCAAAGTACAATTTATGCTAATCTTGACAATTAAAATGATAATTAATATCATGCACTTTTAAACAGTTTGAAGATGAACAGTTTTTGAAATAATACAGTACAGTGATGTGAATAGGTAATGAATATGACCGGATTGGGTTACAGTAGTATCCTAGCGATACGGTATGGCTTGTCCCCGTGTGAAGAGGAAAAAGCTAATACAGTCAGTTATCCTAAATTTGGATTTGGTCATATCCACTACTCTACTCCCCCAGTCCCCAACAGTACAGTCAATACTCCCGAAAGAGTCCGTGTTTGAACAGTGATTTAAAATTGCAGTGAAATGATTGTTAAAATAATCATAAATTTACATAAATGTACTTGCCTTAAACTTCTTAAGTTGGACGAGATTGGTACTTCGGGATTTGAACAGTCACACTCTTCCTTGAAATCCTACATTTCCGGGAATTTGTCTCAGAAACCACAACTCTAGAATTATCTAGTTACAATCTCTAAATTTTGTCTCATAGTCAATTTTAGTCTTGTATTAACCAACACAATCAAAAACACGTTTTTCTAGTGCGTTACAATTAAGTAAATCTAAATTTATATTTTATTTCGGAAAACTTGTTTTTATCAATTTGTTGGGAAAAATTAGTATTTTTATAAAATATTTTTCTTTTCTTTAAATAAGAAAATCGTGAATTTCTAACTAATAATTAATATTAATATTCAATTAATCCTACGCATTCACAATCCCAGAAAATCCACAACTGATTCCTAATTATTACAAATTTACAAAAATTGATAAATGAGCTTATGCTCTTACATTTCCATGAATTAAAATAAGAGAAAGAAAATGTTAGTCTTGTAAATTTACCTAAAAAATTACATAATAATAATAACTAATAGTTTCTAATTTTAAAAATAAAATAGTATGAGTCTCAGAACTGGTCCAATCTTCACTTACAGCTACTCTGCCTCAACGTCCGGACAGACCGGTGCGTTTGCATTTCACTGGGGCCCATTGACCAATACGGTCGTCGCCCAAATAAATCCAAAAATAATATTCTTTTCTGAAATTCATTTTTAAAATTATATAATCAAATTTATAGAAATTTTGGCAGCATTCCCTCTATTTTCGGGATAACCGAAAACTGGGAAACGCGCAGATTTTTCCTGCAAAATAATTCCAAACCAGGGAAACTCAAATTCCAACCAGAATAATAATAATAACCAGAACTAAAAAAAATAATATCGAACCCGAAACATCCACAGTAATTCTTCTGAGATTCGGAAAACCAACTGAACTCAGAGAACCAACAGAAACTTAACCAAAGAATCCTTCCAAAAACTCACAGAACATTTCCGAACCAAATTCGAAAAATCCGAAAGATCAATCACAGAACCCAAAAATCACAGAACATCGATCCAAATTTTCTGAATCCAGAAACGTAACAGAAAACCAAACTTCCCGAAGGATAACCGAAAATCTGAATTCCCGAAGGAATCGGGGGACCAGTTTTTCATCACAGACTAATAGAGAAACTATGGGACTATCAGAAGTTACCGAAATCGAAGGAATCCGAAGTGATGCCTCGGACTCGAAACACGCAATTCCACGAAAATGGAACCGAACTCGGGATCGGTCAACTCCAGACACACCCGAGACTGGTTACTCAGTGCTGTGCACGGATCGGGACTGGTCGGCGGAGCACGGCCATGCCTAGGAGCGGATCCGACAAAAACAGCGTCCGAGAACCCTTGGGTCGGGGCAGCACCTAGGTTTGCGAGGATCGGCGACGAGAAGGGGCGGATCCGCGGGGAGTGGCGGCGACAGGGGCTGGACAGCCGCGCAAGGGGCGCACTGTCGGGTTCGCCGGAGGGGCGCGAAGGGGGTCGTGCGAACTCGGCCGCGAGGGGCGGCGCCGTCGGCGGACAACGGGTCGGCGGTCGGTCGGAGGGTGACCGACCGGGTCGGGGCGTCGGGCCTGGAAGAGGCCGACGGGGATCTTCGGCGTCGGGTCGGGCTAGGGTTTGGGGTTAGGGAAAGTGGGTTTGAGAGTGGTGATGAGGGATGGAAGGAGAGGAAGGGGGTTTTATAGGGAAGGAGGAAGTGGGGGTTATGGAAGGGGAAGGGGTGACCGGCCGGGAAGCCAAGGGCCGGCGGCGGCGGTGGTTTCGGAACGGGAGCGTCGCCATTCCAATGGAAGAAGGAGCTCAAATAAATGAGAGTTTAAAGAATGAATGAAGAAGTGAATGGAAAAGATTCCATTCAATGTAATTAAAAAGTTGTGCTGGAGCTTAAAGTGAACGAATGGAAAAAATTCCATTCAGTTAGAAATAAATGGAAAGGAAAGAATTCATTAGGAAAAATATTGTAAATAATTAATTAACTTACGAATTATATACGAAACCGAGTTAGATTTCGGAATTGATTCCAAGTCGGTTTTCGGGAATGGAAACGGGTTCGGGTCTGGCCAGACAAACAAAAGTCCAGGAATTTATATTTTTTTGAAAAATAATAATTTTTAATCTAACTATAACACAATATTAATTAATTAGAAAATTATAGGTTTTGACAAAAATCTAAAATTTCCAAAAGTAATAATTTTCTATAAATGTATTTCTTAAATTAACAATTAATAATTAATCAAAATAATTAAATAATTAACTAAAAGTTACGGGTTTCATACTCTGTCATAATGACAGACCCCTATGGAAGAGAAAGAGATCTCTGACACAATCCTCCGAGATCCATAAAAATGCCACGTGGCCTTGCCAAGTGGGCGTTCATATGCGGCTCGAGCGAAGACTTCCCATGCGGTTCAGAATGAAGCCGTCCTATGCGGCTCAGGCCGAAACAGTCTCATGCGGCTCAAGCGGAGGCCCTCCCATGCGGCTCAAGAGGACCATTTCCATGCGGCTCAGGCGGATGCATCCCTATGCGGCTCGCAATGATCATCTCCATGCGGTTCAAGGGTTCGAGGGGGGGCCACTACCAAAGTAGCCCTGACACATGGCCCAAACCTTATGCGGCCCAAACCTTATGCGGCTCAATCTTCATGCGGTTCAGATCCTCCAGTGGCTCCTAGGACACGTGTCCTAAGCCGATCAATTTCCCAGATTTATTACAATCAGAGATTGGGTCAAATCCCAATAATCTGGGACACGTGGCAGGAGAATAAATCAAATTTATTCACAGACATCAGTAGATTATCATGAGGAAGATTTATTCCAATCAGCATTAATTACTGACGAGATTTGGTGTAATCTACACTTAATGGCCCAGATTCATCACACTCAAAACTAATGGCCTAGATTGACCAATCAATAGGCCGCCGCCATCTCCAGGAAGCAATCATTGCAACCCTAATGATCACACCCCATTCCTATAAATAGCAAGGTGCCATTCCTTTGCAAGATATGCATTCCCTGGCAATATACACAAGGAGAGAGCGCGACCAGAGAGACCCCTTTTCGAGATCAGAGAGCATTAGAAGACTTGGAAAAAAAGCAGAGAGAGAGCAAAGAGAGCATTTCTTCAACGCCGAGCAAATCTTCTGGAGCCAAGGCTGCATACCGATCGTCCATGGAGTAAGGCAGGGCTGCCGTCGCCTTTCCGAGCCTCTATCGTCACCACCCCCCCCAAAATCTAAAATAAATAATTGTACTTAGTCTGCTGTACCTAGGCTTTCGTCCCTAGGCTTTCTTTGTACAAGCGAGTTTGTATTGTGAGTCTAAGTTCAGTCCTCCCATAAAACTGTTCTGTACTTTTACAATCAATGGCAAACACGATGGCGACTCTGCTGGGGACAACCTTCTCCACGGCTGAGGAGTTGGTGACACAATCGAATGCAGCCAAACTTAGCTCCACACAACAGAAGATGGTCGTCCGCTTCGACCAACAGGCGTTCGAAGAGATGCTCTTCGAAGGAAGCGCTGGCCCGGTCCAGAAGCGCACCCGTACCACGAAGGCTTGCAAAGAGTGGAGGCCAAAATCGTTTGCTCCTCCCCAGGCCCTCGATGGAGTACTTTCTGCTACCCAAGACGGTGAAGGCGATTCTCGCGCAGCCCCACTTCAAGCCGTAGAAGATTCTACTGTCCCCAAGTCTGACAAAGGAAAGCACTACGATGCTGGACTTGCAGGGGCAAAGAGCGATTCTATGGGCTCCAGAAAGAAACCAAACAAGGGCATTAGCCGCAAAGCGAAGACTCATGCGGCCAAGATTGCCAGCCGCATGAATAATGACCATGCGGCTGAAATTGCTAGCCAAAAGCATAGTACTCATGCGGCCAGGATTTCCAGCTGCATGGAGAACACTTATGCGGCCAGTGTTTCCAGCCGCATGGAGAAGACCCATGCGGCTACGACTGCCAGCCGCATGAGGATCGCTGATTCCAGCCGCATGACGTCTACTCCACGTGGCTCCGTCTTCGATCGACTCACCTATGGTCCTGATCTCCTGCGCTCCCAAGAAGATATGTCTGACTCTCTCCAGTATCACTTAGACTCTTTCTATTATGTGCCCTTACGCACTAGAGCGAAGAAGTCTAAAGCAGCGCGAGCCTGGCAAGTTCGGTCCGCTGATCTGACTTTTGACCGTCCGAGCGTTTTGCCTACTGTTACGCGGGCCTCGGATGGGAAGTTGTACAGAACCACTCGAGTCCAGCCCTCGGCGGCAGATGGACAGAGAGGTTCGCAAAAGTCTCCCAAAATCTCGGGAGCAAACATGGTCGGTCCAGACCCATCTGACTTGCGTGAGGCCATCCTCCATAAACACAAGGAAAGAGAAGATGCATCGTGGTGCAAAGAGTCCTCCTACGGACGTCACTGTACCGAAATCATCGTCAACTGTTGCTGCAACAGCGTGACAGTGCGAGAAGACCGGCAGTCTGTATTTCAAAGACTGTAACAGCCATCTTCAGAAGATGAGGCACTTTCCGTCATCTCCTGCAACTCTACTCGGAAAGTCCCCGCCGATGGGAAGGGGAAGAAGACCAGCGCCCCCAGCCCAAATATATCAACCACTATGAATAAAAGATTGTCGTCTAAACGGGTGCCTGCCACCGGAGTTTTCCAAGGTACCCGTTCCAAGACGAAACCTGCTATAGTGGGAGACTCGTCTTCCACATAACTGGGGGTTCCTGGGATTGGGGGTAGCGTTCCTCTGAACCTCAACGACAATCCAATCTTCCAAGAAGACGAGCCGGGGGAAACAACTCTCCCATCAGATACAGCAAACCGCGACGTCCCCGAGGACGTCCACAATTCCCAAGACGAGGCGAACTCGGAAACTGGGGGTACTGTTCCTTCTGAGTCCGAACCAGAGTAGAACATTCCCACATATCTCGATGACTTCTTGCTACAGGGGTACGATTCGGAGGGCTCGTCCTCCACTGTTCCGTTCATCTCTCCTCATGTAAAGACAGTGTTCATGACGGACAGCAACCAAGGTGGTTCCAGTGATCGCCAACGCATTGATAGTCTCGAAGCCATATTGCTTACTTTGGTCAAGTCTGTAGACGAGATTAAAGCAGCCCTTCCAACTCTGCAAGGAGGAACGTCCGGCAAAACAAGCACGGGTCCTGCGGTCAATACGGACTCGAATTCGGCAGCACCAAACCTGGGCAACGATCCTCCTGAAACAACGGCCCCCACCGTCGTGGACGAGGCCCGCGAAGCGAGAAGAGAGGTCCAGGAGCTCCGAGCCATGTTTCACGCTCGAGAAAACTCTCAAGACCTCAGAATACGGCAACCGTACCCTGCTGCCTGGAGGGACGTTCCATTCCCACCAAGATATAAGCCGTTCAATATCAATCCTTATGATGGCAAGACCTCAGCAAGTCGGTACATCACCTACTTTGAGGTCACCACCGACCATCTGTCCCATGACGATGCTATTCTCATACGATTATTCATCGGGACATTGGAAGGGGTCGCCTTCGGTTGGTACCGCAATCTGCCAGACAACTGCATCCACTCCTTCGCCAGCTTCAAGCGCATATTCTTGGAGAGATTTTACGAAGTAGGGCAAGACATCACAATGTCCACCCTCATGGACGTCGTCCAAGGGGAGAAAGAGCTAACAAGAAACTATATCGAGCAGTTTCGCCAAACCGTAATGAAGCTGCCATATGGAAATCCGAATTCCTCCTTGATTGAAATTTGCCAAAAGAGACTGCTCCCAACAATCAGTCTCTGGATGGGCGAAAGTCAATTCAAAGACTGGAAGACGTTCATCATCAGTGCCACAAGCGCCGAAGAACGGTTGAAGAAGGCTCGCCGATTGGGACTGCACATCTCGGACGGAGAGAACAAGGGCAAGCGTCCTAACAACGACCATGGGGGTAGCCCCTCCAACAATCGGGACAGCAGGGGTAAGCAGGCTATGGCGGCCGACACAGCACAGAAACCTGAGCCAAAGCCGACGGACAAACAGTGGCCGCAAATCACCTACTCCTTCGAAGACGGCCACGTCAAGCCTATCTTGGACATGCTCATATAAGGAGACAGAATTCAGCTTCCTCCACCAAGACGGGAACCTCGGTCGGCAGATCTGGAGAACCCAAAGTTCTGCCATTACCACCGCTATGTCCACCATGCTACACACGACTGCTTCCAATTAAAACGGTACATCCAAAACTTTATCGATTCGAACGCTCTGGCCATCGATTTCGAGGAGGTAACCGTAGCGGCCAACATGGTGTCCGTACAATTCGGCAGCTTCCCTCCAACAGAGACTCAAGACGGTGTTATATCCATCCCTCTGGCGACGATGGAAATTGCTAATTTTTTGCCTGCTCGGGAGCAAGCTGCTGGTCTAGTGCCCCTCACCATATCACGAAGGGAAATTATGTGGGTCCATTCGGACCTGGTATACGAGGTGACTCAGTCCACATCGCCTTCCATTCACAAGAAGAAAAGTGGAAAAGTTAGATCCTGCCGCACCATCTCGACAGATGTGGAAGAGGTCACAGCTGTCGTTACTCGATCTGGAGCACAATCCCAACCTGTGGCTGAAAACTCGACTGAAAATCATCCGCCAGCTACCACTGACGCTCCAGGGCCTTCTCAACCTCCGACGACCGACAAACCTAGGCCAAAGGAGACTCGCTTCGACAAATCCCTCCGAAAAGAGACACCTCAGGGGTTGGAGAGGCCCTACAACTTCGACATCTTGGCGCAATTGGCCAATACACCGGCCAAATTATCCTTATATGAACTCCTGAGGCTCTCGAAGGATGTCCGTACAGCTTTGAGCGATGCACTCCAAAATGCCGACGCATACTTGGCTCAGGTCAAGCTCACGGAAGAAAACCAGCCTACAGACCTCCAAGACAGTGCATGTACAGGAGCAATGCCTATCGTCTTCACTCCACAGGACATGCTCATCAAGACCAACCTGCACGATCGCCCATTGTACTACACTGGATACATCGGTGACGTGAAGGTGGATCGGATGCACATTGATCCTGGGTCTTCTATAAGCATCATCCCGATGGGTTTGCTACATCATCTTCGTATTCCGATGCATCGCCTGACGCCTACAAGCACCGCCATCAGCGGTTTCAATTCGGGCAGGAGCTACCCAATTGGGAAGATTCGTCTGAAGTGTCAGATTGGCGATCTTCAATCAGAAGTTACCTGCTACATCATAGATGCCGACACTTCTTACAACATCCTCTTGGGGTGCCCTTGGATACACGATTACATGATCGTGCCTTCCACGCTGCACCAATGCTTCAAATATGTCGACAAGCACGGCTTCGTGAGGACAGAATTTGCTGATATCGATCCCTTCAAAGGGGTCGAATCCTACTACTCAGACTTCTGCCTGTACGAAAAATCGAAGAAGCACCTTGGTGAAGGAGATGTACAAGCTCGTACCAAGACAACTACGGGATCAGAAGAACATCTGACGATCCACCTCCAAGCTCGCAAACCAGGCAAGTCTGCACCCCTTACGGCCGCTCTGCGTAAGGACGCGATCAGTCTCTCAGCACAAGAGGAGCAGATGATAATCCGGCTGCCAAGGTCTGGCCAAGTGTTGAGACCTACAACGGGGCCACTGACAATTAGACTACCAAGAGTCGGCCAGCCACAAACTGAGAACCTCAATCCCTCTGACAAGCCAATGACAATACGCCTTTCCAAGAAGAGTCATCACCCCGATGCAAGGTCTGGGACTTCTAGTGAACCAACCACTCCTCGCCCAGCATCGAGTACCAAGCTGGGAGTTGCTAGTCTGCCAACAACTCCACGCTCTGCTCCACCAGTTGAACCTCTGACGATCAAGCTGCCCAGGTCATCCTCTCAGTCTTCATTTATACAGGGGGTAGCCGAAGAGGAACCGGAGCTAGCCAAGTATGTGGCTGCCCACACTGATATTCCCTCCGCAGATGATATAATCCCCCTAGAAAAGATACCTTACTTCATCAATAAAGGGCTATCTTTGAACTACATCGAGCTTGATAAGCTTTGTACAATGTACGCTATGGAACATGGTATAGGCACCCACCTACACACACAGGTGACAAACGTGCACACCGTAATCCAGCTTATTCCAGCGGAAGATGCTTACCGTATAATCGAGGGAGGGGATCATCCAATCATCTTCGGCCGAAAGGACGATCCGCATCCCTTCACCATAGAAGAAGTCGATCTTGGGCCAGATGCCGGGAGACTGCCTCTGTATCTTTATAGCCCCCAATCCAAATATCTCATGCAAAAATAGGGATATGATCTGGAGACTACGCCAGGCTTGAACTACGGCACCGGACGACGACTACCTTTGAAGCCACCAGTCCCAGCTGGCAAGCCACGGGACTACTATAGCAAAACTCGATGTGGATTGGGGTATGTAACACCCACGACAACCCTTGAGAGTTCAGATGAAGAGTGTGACTGGCAGTCACATTCAACCGGGTCACAAACCTCCAACTCGGATACCAGCATCGGAGACATATTCAGACAAGTCCTGTCAGTCAATATGGCATTCGTCGACGCTTACGAAGAAGACGAAGACATTTCGGAAATCCTCGAGCTAGAGCCGTGGGCCCAATAGCTGGATGCACAATGCGAAAAGCGGTTCGAGCAGAGAGAACCTCCCACCGAAGATGAGGTTATGCAGATCGACCTCGGCAGCGAATCCTCCCCAAAGCCAATCTTCGTAAGTAAAAGCTTAACAGACGAAGAGCGAGAATCGCTGCTGGAACTTGTCAGAGAATATATTGATGTGTTCGCATGGAGTTATGAAGACATGCCGGGGTTAGATCCCGATATTGCTCTTCATAAACTCGACATTCGTCCAGATGCAAAGCCAGTCAAGCAGCAACAGCGACGCTTCTGCCCAGGCGTTATGGATACGATCGAAGCCGAAGTCAACAAACTAATAGCCAGCGGCTTCATTTGTGATGAACAACATCCGGATTGGGTCGCCAACATAGTTTCGGTCCTCAAGAAGAACGGAAAGATCCGAATCTGCATCGACTTCCGCAATCTGAACGAGGCATGTCCCAAAGACGAATTCCCCCTCCCTATCACAGATATCATGATTGACAACACATGCGGCTTCGAACGTATGTCATTCATGGATGGATTCTCGGGATACAACCAAATCAAGATGTCTCCTGACGACGAAAAGTATACATCTTTCTGAACACCAATTGGCACATACTGTTACACAGTCATGCCTTTCGATTTAAAGAATGCTGGCGCCACATATCAACGAGCCATAAGTATCATCTTTAGAGAATACTTGTACAAGACGGTGGAATGCTATGTTGATGACATCGCCGTCAAGAGTCGCTGTAAGGGAGACCATCTGCAGGACCTGAGGACGGTATTTGACCTGATGTGAGCCCACAATTTGAAAATGAACCCTACGAAATCTTTTTTGGGTGTATCCAGCAGAAAGTTCTTAGGTTTCATCATCACCGCCCAGGATATTCATGTAGACCCTGAGAAGACGAAGGTAATTATGGAGATGGGTCCCCCGAAAAATCTTCGCGAACTCAGAGGCCTTCAAGGGAGGCTAGCTTACATCATAAGATTCATCTCTAACCTCTCCTCTCCGGGCGGTGCCGACCGTTCACCCACCTCATGAAAAAAGGCGTCTCATTCGTATGGGATGAGGAATGTCAGTGTGTCTTCGACAGCATCAAAGAATATTTATCGAATCCTCCAGTCTTGGTGGCCCCGGTTGCTGGAAAACTATTCCTGCTCTACGTACGAGCAATAGAACATTCCCTTCGTGCTCTGTTGGCACAAAATAATGATACAGGCTATGAACAAGCCATATACTACCTCAGCCGAATGATGATTGGGCCAGAGCACCGATACACCGCCGTGGAGAAGGAATGCCTCGCCCTGGTGTTCGCTATTCAAAAAAATGTGGCACTATATCACTGGACAGACCATACATGTGATCTCATGAGTCAACCCTCTCAGAGTCCTCATGACTAAACCAGGGGCACTCAGCTCTCGCCTCGCTACGTGGGCAATATTGTTGTCCCCCTATCACATGATCTTCGTCCCACAAAAGGCTGTCAAAGGTCAAGCCCTGGTGGACTTTTTAGCAGCCCACCTGGGTTCGGAGTCGTCCAGAATATATGAAGAAATCTCGGATGAGGTCGCCGACTCGAATGCAACTTCTCACGATAGTATATGGCGGATGTTCTTCGACGGTGCTTCAAGAACCGGACGCAAGGGCAACATCATTGTCGGAGTCGGGGTGGTGCTGGTTTCTCCTTCCGGATTGGTGATCAATCGTGCCTACTCTCTCACAGAATACTGCTCTAATAATGTGGTCGAGCACTACTAAAATAACCCAGATTAGCGACGTCAGGAGACGTCGCTAAATACGTCGCTAACAATGATTTGTGACGTATTTAGCGACGAAAAACCTACGTCGCTTATAGGCAAGTCGCAGATGGTAATTTCGTCGTCGAACGTCGCTATTGGTGACGCGGCGTCCAATGTCGCTAGATGTCGCAAAATGAGCGACAGAGAGCGACGTACAAGTACGTCGCCAACATTGCAACGTAAAGCGACCACTAGCGACGCTTCAAAAGTTTATAAATGATGACGAGGCATGGTATCCACGTGGCCACGTGGGCAACGTAGCGACGTATATTAGCGACGTCGAGCGACGTAAGACGTCTGTGTGACGTTGCAGAACGTCGCTATACGTCGCTAATATAAAAAAAAAAATTTAAAATATAATTGATATTTTTGTTATGCTGTGTGTCTGTATTTACAGTGTGTGTGAAGTACAGTGTTCGAATCATCGACAGTTTCGCTTACTGTTGTATGTTTTATCTTTGATAGAAAGAGCAACAGTTCAGGGTACACTTCTCAGAGCTTCCTCTTCACGTCCTTCACCTTTTCGGGAACCTTTACGACGTCCAAGAAAGTGAAGGACGTAAAAATGAAGCTCTCAGAAGTGCACCCTGAACTGTTGCTATTTCTATCCAAGATAAAACATACAACAGTAATCAAAACTGTCGATGGTTCCGAACACTGTATTTCACATTCACTGTAAACACAGACACACATCATAACAAAAATACACAATATATTTTTTTAAAATTTTGGCAGCATCTCCTTTGTATATCAGATCATCGCTTATAACCCAGCGTAGGTATATTTGTCATCCCGTCGCAGATATCACAGTAAATATCACAATAAAAATAGGAGGCAGTGCAAAGTAAATATCAAAGACACACATCCTCACAAACATCCAATAGAGTCAAATAAAAATGGAAGATGATAAAAAGTCTCCCACCAAGTGTATAAACAACAGTGTATGAATAAACAATTTGCCCAAAGGGCCAATACATACAAGTCATAAAAAACCAATAAAATCACTGCGGACCCCTGCCGCACAACTGGGATAGAATGTAGTCATACTGCTCCTGGGTGAGCTGTACCGTAGGGGCAGTAGGAGGCAGTACAATGTCTGGAGTCGGCGCCGGAGGCAGTACAGTATCTGGAGTCGGCGCCGTCGATGGACCCGGAGGACATACCTGCTCCAGCTCTCGCAGTCGCTCACCATGCGCAGCAAGGGCACTCACCACCTTCTCAGTATACTGAGCGACTGAGAGAGAAAGGCTCCTCTGCGATCCATCCAGCTCGACCTGTCTACGCTCCGTGTGCTGCGTAGACTCGGTGAGCGTCTGCAAGTTGGCAGCTGCAGCCTGATGCAGACTCATCAGCGCCTGTATACTGCGCTCGACCGCATCAAATCGTCCGGTGACGATCGGAGGGTCGGATCGTCGCTCGACCACATCAGAAATCTGCTGCTGCAACTCGCGACGCAGCTCCTCGATCTGACGACGAACATCCTCAGCTCATGACGACGCCTGCGTAGCCGGAGACTGCGCACTGACAGAAGGGGCCCGGGATGACTCCGAAGCCAAATACGTGTCGTAGGATCCCGTACCGTAGTACGTACCCTTCTGAAGACCGCCAACGGCGGTCATCCAGAGCTCGTCCGGCGATGGCTCTGCAGGCGGCTGGGAGGAAGTACTAGCCTCTCCCTCTGCTTGCGCACTAGCAGCAGCAGCAGCATCAGCCGCCTCCTTCTGTAGCCGAACAAACTCGGCCTAGAACATGTTTGCTAACGTGTAAGTGTTTACTAAAGTCTATATTGATATCTATTTTCCTGTTTTCTAAATTATAGTCAGTTAATATTAGTTGAATAGAACTTACATATGCCTGCGTCGCCCTCTCGTCAATGAAGTCCCCAGCCCTCCGATGGGTGACCAGGAAGACGGTCACCATGTTCGGGTCCTCACCCTTCTTTACCTGTTAAAATATATTATCTATTATTAGTATTAAACATTATATCAAACTATATATAAATTAATGTCCGTCATAGGAAACGTACCAGACGACGAAAATGCTCCGTCATCGGAATGGAACCGCCACACCACTTACCGGCGCTCGACCGCGCCACCTTGGCCTTCTCAGACCGCTCCTGGTACTGGCGCTCGCTAAATCTAGCCTTCATCGCAGTCCACTGCTCTGGCGTAATCTAACCCTGGATCGGACGTCCGGCGCGATCACGACGCTTCTGGTCGTCGATCGCATCACGGATGAGCTTGGCTATGACGGCAGGAAATTGGCCCTCGATCCTCGCCGCCCAGTGTGGTGGATAGAAATAGGTCCTCTACAAGAAGTAAAATACAAAAGTTGTATAATATACACAAATAATTATTAAAATTTAAAAATAAACAAATTTTTTACCTTGAAGTGGGCGAACCAAAAGGCCTTCCTATCTGCGGGAGCATCTGAGTAGTTGAGCCAAGGCCCACCATAGTTCTGCCTCACAAATGTCCCCAGCTGTCTCTGTACTGCAGAAGGCCGGTATCTATACAATAATAATTTTTCATGAATATATATGTACATATAATCATTTGAGAAATATATAATAATTAATTAACTTACTTCATAGGCCCGTCCGTCTAAATCTCCATACGCGTCTCGCCCGGGGGAGCGCATGGAGGGTCGCTCTCACCTCCTGCCTGGGCAGGATCAGTCTGATCGCCGTCTTCCATATGATCGGCGTGGGCTCCCTCCATAGAGCCGTCGACAGTAGGAATGCTGGACGGGGGATCAGGGATGCTGGACGCGGGATCAGGAAGGCTGGACGACGAGGGAGGAGTCGCCAACCTGCTAGAACTGCCATGTCCCGGTAATGGACCGGGAACAGAAAGGCTGGACGACGAGGGAGGAGTCGCCAACCTGCTAGAACTGCCCTGTCCCGGTAATGGACCGGGAACAGAACGGTACACTGGCGTACTCGGAGATGAGGATGAGGGTACGGAACTGCCCTCTCCATCCCTAGCCCGAGGCTGACGGGGCTGCCTAATATATAATCCTCCGTGTCGTCCAGATGGTCTAGTCATACCTGACAATAAAACATATGACAATAAAACAAAAAAACATATTTATATGATAGACATCACAGATTTTTGAAAAATACCATAGTCAAAAAGTGTCACTGAAGTGTCAATAAAAGTGTCAATAAAGTGTCACTGAAGTGTCACAGATTTATATGATAGAAGTGTCACTAAAGTGTCAAATACGATTATAAAACAAATGTACAGATTTAATCCTCTTCTGAAAATTCATCTAGTTCGTTTAGCTCATCTACTTCTTCTTCTTCTTCTTCTTCTTCTTCTTCCTCCTCTACATCTTCACTTTCATCTGCATCTTCCTCTTCAGATAATTCTACTTCTTCTACACAATTAGATATGTAATAGGAAACTTCCGTCGTGTCCACTTCTATAATATTTGTTACAAGAGGTAGTTCATCCTGTTGATAAGCTATATCGTCAACCTCAAAGGTATTTCTAGCTTTGGTCTTGCATACTGCCTACCAGTCCGACCTTGTTGTTCCCCATTTAGGATAACTTGTGAAGTACACGAGCTGAGCCTGACTTGATAGGACAAATGGTTCATAGGCTTGATATCGACGCCGATAGTTTATATCAACAAGACCGTGCTTGTCTACTTTCCAACCTTGACCTTCAATCGGATCGAACCAATCATACCTGAATAACACAATCTTAGCAGGCTCTATTCCATAACTATATGTCAGCTCCACAATCTCCCGTAACACGCCATAGAAATCGTTGCCCGCATCAACATCTTTGTAGTTCGAAGATCTGATACACAAACAGTTGTTTTTGGTGGAATCGAGATCCACAAAGTTGTCTCTGATCGGGCAAGTTGTTGACTTGAACCTAAACCCATTAACACAGTAGCTTGGCCATATTTTTGCAGCATAAATTGGTCCCTTGGCTAGCGTTCTAATAGACTCATTCTCAAGTCTTGCGTATAGACGATCGACCTAAATACCACGAAAGAAGCAATTAAGCTCATTCTCAATCAAGTGCATATACAAAAAGGTAATTACAGAGTTCTCAAGTCTTACATATGCACTCAACCATGATGGAAAATAATGCCTCATTTCTTGTTCTAGTTTTTCTTCTGTTATGTGTGGCCTACCCGACCACACATCATCATTAAATATGCTGAAAACAACATCGTTCAATTAATATAATAGTATAATAATTAACACTATTAAAATAATATAGACGTATTAATTACTTACCCCTCCAGTTTCTCTACTTCCTCCTCATCGCAGTTAAGTAATACATACACCTGAGCAGCCCTTAGCTCATCATCGTTCAGATATCTCTTTTTCATCTTACCCGATGGTTTTTCTGGAGCATTGAATACCTTCAGTATTGTATCATTACTTTCATGATCTCCCTCGTCGTTTCTGGAAGCTCTCGTTCTATTAGTTACAACATGAGGCTTGAAATACATCGAACAAAAGTTTGTAATCTCCTCGAGAACATAGGCTTCACAAATAGAACCCTCGATCCGTGCCTTATTTTTCACCTTTCTTTTTAGGTGATTCAAATGTCGCTCGAACGGGTACATCCATCGATATTCGACGGGTCCACCAACACGTGCCTCATAGGATAGATGAATCGGCAAATGCATAGAGTCGAAGAATCCAGGAGGAAACACCCTCTCTAGCTTGTATAGTGTTACCGCAATGTCCTTCTCTTGCTTTTCTAGACGATCAACGAGCAATTTCTTAGAACAAAGATCCCTGAAGAATATGCTAAGCTCCGTCAATGGATCTCAACAGTCTTGTAACCACCTCCAACGGTGAATGATCCTCACAACCAGGATACAATAGAGTCCTTGCATTCTCCAGCAACTCCATGAACTGTGCAACATCGGCGTTCGGTGCCTCCTCAGGTACATCATGAACGAAACTAGGCCCCGCAGCGTCGAAAACCATGTTCACGCACCCGTCGTCGTATGCATGATTATCTGAAACAAAATTAGGTCCCGTATGCATATACGGCTCAACGTAAGGCTCCGGCTCTGATGCTAAAGACACAAGTTCTCCGTGTGCGGTCCACTGATAGTAATTAGGCGTGAAACCCCTCGAGTACAAATGATATGTCACTTCCACTTCTGGATAATATTTCACGTTATGACATTTCACACACGGATACTTAATTTTGGTGCCGTCCATGTACTGAGGGAACGCCTTAGCAAACTGCAGGAACTGCTCTACTCCCGCTATGTATTCATCCCGCACACCACACATATCATCAGGACGACGATTGTACATCCATGAACGATTCCGCAAGTAGTAATTCATATCCATTTGAAAATAATTCTGCAAAGATGGACACATATTATCCAACAGGCACAAATTCGTATATAATGTCTTATTATGGGACACACATTAGTAGCGGACAGTTACTAATAACAATGATATTGACCGATACCGATACGGTTTGGCATGTTCCGATCCGATACAAACCGATACCAAATATTGACCGATACCGACATTGGCATGTTCCGATACTATACAGGCCGATACCGATACCAAATATTGACCGATACCGACATTGGCATGTTCCGATACCGATACTATACAGACTGATACCGACATTGGCATGTTCCGATACTATACCGACATTGGACAGTTACTAATAACAATGATATTATCCAACAGGCCGATACCGACATTGGCATGTTCCGATACTATACCGACATTGGACAGTTACTAGACTACACTTCACTTACACCTCTGGATGACTTTGGCTCAAACCAGCCAAAGCTAGTTCAACGAGAGCTCCAAGAAAAAAATGGCACTCCTCCCACAAACCACAATGGAAACTATACTTGAATAATGCACTCTATTCATTTGGGACTATTCCAGGTGTCCAAATTATAAGCAATCCTATATACATGGTACGAATTTCCAACATGTGACATTCATCCATAGCTGCTGTTTAATTATTTCATTCGGGGTTCTATTATGTGTGAAATATGCAAGACGCAAGTTACATTCCGGATGGACTTTTATATCAAATTGGCGTTTCTAAAACACTAGTCCAAAACATGAAAATCTTTTATTTTCCTGTATCTCTGTTTGTTTGTCATGTATATTTAGAATCTGTCTAGGACTCTAGATTAATGACATTCTTCTTGATATTGGTTTCATGCACATTAAAAATACACTTTCTCAGCTACTATCTCTCCCCTCGTTTTAGGCATACTTTGATTCTTCACATCTTCCAGACCTAATTTAGAGCATATATATATAGTTTAAGAAAATCAAGAAAATAGCAGCTTAAGTCATTTATAATTCCAAGAAAAGGTGTGGTATTGTGATTGAAATGCATTTTTGCTAAGGTCCAGAGTTCCGATCACATTCTATCATTATGTTACGTTTCATATCTCAAGGATTTTTTCTATCTATACTACTATATAATAAGAAAAGTTGAGGCTTCACCATAATTTTTTTTTTGTTCCAAACATATCCTTGTTTATGTTTACTGAGTAAAATTGTTCATTAAGTTTAAAATGGACAAGTAGGTAATTATATATAGGAAAAAAATTAAAGAGAGATTGTTGTTTATTTTTTCCGAGTAGTATGAAATGCACATGGAAATCTTTTATTTTCTAAATGCAAGACGCAAGCTGTAAGGGAAAACCCAAAACATGTCCAAGGATCGTGTCAGTGTCCAAGGGTCGTGTCCGTGTCAGTGTCAGTGTCCAAAACACGCACACACAGTGTCAGTGTCCAAAATTTCGAGTTTGTGTGTGTGTGTGTGTGTGTGTGTGGGTGGGTGTGTGTGTGTGGGAGAGAAGGAGGAGGAGGAATTAGGTTAGGGTTTACCGCCGGAGAGGAGGAGGAGCTTCCAGGAGGAGGAGGAGCTCGACGGGGGGGGGGGAGGGAGTCGACGGGGGGGAAGGAGTCACCGCGGGGGAGGGAGTCACCGGGGGGAGAGGAGGGAAAAAATTTTGAGTTTTGATTTTTCGAGTGAGGGAGAAAAGGGAGTCATGTGCCCTAAGTAAAAAAGTTAGCGACGTCCACTGTTGACGTTGCTAACCATCGCAATAATTTTAATATAAGCGACATATTTTCTTAATATGTCGCTGAACGTAGCTATTCAGCGACATACTTTATCTATTGTCACCGAATGTCGCTATTCAGCGACATATTGCGACGGTAATAGGAAGGAGTCGCTATATTATATAGTTAGTGACGTAATTTTATTCCGTCGCTAAATGACGTCGCTAATAGAGCATATTTTAGTAGTGGAGTACAACGCTCTGGTCATTGGTCTCCAACTTGCAAAAGAGTTGGGGGTAGAATATCTCGAAGCATACGGCGATTCGCAGTTAATTGTCAACCAGATCCGGGGCTCGTACGAGGTTCGCCTTGAAGACATGATCCCTTATCACCAAATAGCGATCGACATCATCTCGACGTTCGAGGGGTTCTTCATTGAGCATGTCCCCAGACTCCGAAATATTGAAGCTGACGCCCTAGCTGGCCTTGCCGCTTCCCTACCGGTTCCAAACTATGCCCACCAGTCCGTAGAGGTAATAGGCCACGAACTGGTCTGTCCCAAGAACAACGTTCAATTCGTGGCGAGCTATTCCGCCCAGGCAGTCGACGAAGCACCAGACTGGAGACAGCCATTCATCGACTTCGTCGCCTACGACATCCTCCCAGAGAATCCAAAGGAAGCCACCTCCATCGAACGGCGTTCTCTCAGATTCTTCTACGATACAGAGACGAAAATGCTGTATCGACGATCCTACGACGGGTTGTTGCTTTGGTGCCTGTCAAACGCGGAAGCCAAAGAAGCCGTACGAGAAGCTCATGACGGTGTGTATGGGGCCCATCAGCCTGGCCCTACATTGCAAGACCGTCTTTGCCGAATGGGCTACTACTGGCCAACGATGGTAGCGGATGCGATAGACTATGCGAGAAAGTACAAAGCCTGCCAAGTCCATACGGACTTCATTCACCAGCCATCCGAATTCCTACATCCGACAGTGGCATCCTGGCCTTTCGAAGCATGGGGTATGGACATCATCGGTCCGATTACCCCACCTTCCTTCCGAGGACATCGCTTCATACTCACAATCACAGATTACTTCTCCAAATGGGCGGAAGCTGTCCCGTTTGCAGAAGTTAAAACTTCGAACGTGATCAGCTTCCTCAAGCATCACGTCATCTATCGCTTTGGACTGCCCCGAAGGATCATCCATGACAATGGTCCGCAGTTTTCAAGCCACGCCTTCTATCGATTTTGCGATAAGCACCGCATCCAAAATTTTGCTTCGACACCATACAACCCAGCAGCAAACGGGTTGGCAGAGGCATTCAACAAAACAATCATCAAACTCCCCAAGAAGTTTGTCTCTTCCAGCAAACGCGATTGGAACGAGAAGCTCGGTGAATGTTTATGGGCATACCGTACTATAGTCCGAACAGCTATCGGGAACACACCATTCTCCTTGGTGTACGGAAGTGAGGCAGTTCTCCCATTAGAAACTCAAATACCCTCACTCCGCGTTGCCCTCACTTATCAATTGACGACAGATGATAACTACCGTCGTCGGCTACAAGAGTTGGAGGCCTTAGATGAAAAGCGCCTCCTCGCTCAGCAAAGAATCGAGTTATACCAAGCACGCATCTCTGGAGCCTTCAATAAGAAGGTTAAGATCAGAACATTCCAAGTGGGCGATCTCGTTCTGGCGGTCCGGAGACCGATGGTCATGACTCACAAGACCGCCGGCAAGTTCCAGCCAAAATGGGAAGGCCCATTTATCATTGAGGCCGTATTCTCCAACGGAGCTTACCGCCTCGCAAAACAGAATGGGGATTTGCTCATGTTGCCCGTCAACGGTGAGTTCCTGAAGAAATATTATGTCTAAAGGACATTCTCCAGATCATTGAGTCACGTGCCCGCTGGTACCGCTGAACTCACCCTCGCAATTTTCCAGATTATCGAATCACGTGCCCGCTGGTACCGCTGAACTCACCCTCATAATTCTCCAAATTTTTGAGTCATGTGCCCGCTGGTACCGCTGAACTCACCCTCACAATTTTCTAGATTTTCGAGTCACGTACACGCTGGTACCGCTGAACTCACACTCAGAACTCACATCCACAACATCCTAGATTATCGAGTCATGTACCCGCTGGTGTCGCTGAACTCACACTTTCACAATATTCTAAATTATCGAGTCATGTACCCGCTGGTGCTTCTGAACTGACATTTCGGTCACTCTTTCAGGTAGTAAGTCATGTATGATCGTACCTCTGAACTTTCTTCCTGGAAGAGATCCTCCCTTATGATCCACTACTCGCACTCCCAGTGCACAAAAAGGGTAACCGATCCACAAATTTCCAAAATGGCCATGTCCTCATTACCTCTGAGTCGTTTCACTTCCGCCAAAAACAAATCACCCCCTACATAGAACTTCCATGTCCTCATTACCTCTGAGTCGTTCTATGTACCCCCTCTTCATTGAGCCCACTCCTGCCATGTCCTCATTACCTCTGAGTGGGAAGGCTCCATCGAAGAAACCTTCATACTTGCCATGTCCTTATTACCTCTGAGTAAGTATGTCGATTCCCTTTCAACCTATTATCTGTACCCACAATCGGAGTACGACAAGGATAATAGGTCCACAAATATCCTCCGTAGAATTCACTCCTGCCATGTCCTTATTACCTCTGAGTAGGAAGATTCCGCGGTAAAACCCTCATGCTTGCCATGTCCTCATTACCTCTGAGCAAGTATGTTGGTTCCCTTTCATCCTATTGTCCATATCCTAAGCCAGGGTACGCCAAGGATAATAGGCCCACAAATATCCTCCGCTAAGTTTCTTAGCACAAGTCCACCATCTCTCATCATGCCCCGGGAGCCCAGCTGCTCTACGACATTCCTTTTTCCGATACCGGGAGCATCCATGACCACTTTGCCATGGCTGTTCCAGGTGTCCTAACCAAACTTGTCATCCGTACCTAAAACCAAGGTATGCCATGGATGACGAGTCCACAAACAAGTCCCCCGTACGGGGCAAACATCACCATCATATCACAGGTGCAACAAGCAATGCAAATGAAGAGTAGAATCGAAAGTACTCTTTATTTGAAAGAAGAAAAAAGCATTACATCTTTTGGGACCACGTCCCTCTTAAAAAGAAAACAGGAACAAAACAAAAGAGGAAAAGGCCGACTATGGTTCGGCATTACACAACTCCAAGAGACAGTTTTTCACCAAGGCAGTCCCCCGCTCAAGCCTCTGTTTAGCTCGACGCTCGACCTCTTGGGACAACTGCTCTGCGTCATTCAAATACATATACGCCTGCCAGTTGTTCTCTATCTTCTTTAGGGCAAGTTCTAGATTGGCAGAGGCCCTATTGAGCTTGTCAGCCTCCTGAATGGCAATCCCTTTTTCAGTACGAGCAGCTTCGAGCTCGGACTCGAGGAAGGCCAGCTTTCTTTGGAGCTCGAAGATCTGTTCTCGGGTATCGGTTACCCACGAGAGGCATCCGCTTCCCGAGTCGTGTAATCTTCAGTTCGACGGCTCCATTGATCGTACAACCGAGTTAGATCCCGGCGATCCTTCAATATAGCCGGCTTGAGCGACTCCCGGACAATCATCACCTTCTCCACCATGGTAACAAGGAAATTGTGCTCTTGGTTTATCGCCGCGGGTAAATCAGCTTGTTGCAGCCTGCGAAATTGGGCCACGAGACGATCAGCTTCTAACAATTTAGGCTCCAGAAGTGCAGCCAGTTCCCCTCCACCAGGGAGTATTCTAAGGATATTGATCTGCCTGCCGGCGCATTGACGGGCCAGAGTAAAGGGAGTCCTCCTTTCCATCGCTGCCTCGATCCCCATCTTCAGGTGGCGGTGGAAACTGTCGACCACATCCTGGGACACCTCATCCAAAACCTCTGTGGAGGACGGCATCAAAGGGAGCATGGCAGGCAGTACCGAAGGAGTAGCCTCAGAACTGACCATCCCCGCCACCAAGGAAGCAAATTCCGTACAGAAAGATGTTTGAATAGCGGCTAGCTCCTCTTCTGCCACCCGAAGAGCCTGGATGCTCGGCAGGGCGGAAAGGTTAACCCCCGAAACTATATTCGCAGAAGAGGGCACAGGAAGCATCGTCCCTTGTCCCAGCTGTACTTCTACCTGGGCTCCGAACTCGACCCAGATGGAGGTCCCTCAATGCAAGGAGGTTCCGTCAGATCCCCTCCGGTAGGGTCCGCCCCAGCAATGTCCGTCACCAGCAATAAAGGATCGGGACCTGAACATCCAAAGCAACCATTAATCGACGTAATCCGAAGGATAGGATGACGGAGTAAATAGGCTTATTCACAGGTTAAGGTTTGACTTGTATTACCAGGGGAAGAACATGGAGGCTGCGGTTCGTTCGCAGCCGACGTAGTTTCCCCACCCGCAGCTTCTGATCTGAATTCAACTGATTTTTCTGTCACGGCCATCCCTGAAATGGAGCCAGCCAGGACAGTGTCATCTTGTCGGAGTTCAGATATCTCAGGGACGGGTGCAGTAAAACCCCCGTCTCCCTGAGTTAAGGTCCCAGCAAGGGGAGACTCCTCGACCGCCTCTAGAAGAACCCCAGCAGCAATGATAGCAGTGCACACATCACTGACCAAATGGGACAGGACCGGATCAACCTCGGCAATCGGGTCTTGAGAAGTGAACTCATCTGACGCCTATAAAGAGCAAAAGGAAAAAATGATTAGGCCATAACATAGAAGAAGAAGAAGAAAAGAGGTAGTCGAAACTCAAATCACCTCAGAAACAACGTCAACATCATCAATAAACAACCTGCGACGTCTTACCGCAGCGTGCTTTGTGGAGTAGGTTCGGCCGTCAGCAGCAATCATGCGCCTGCTTCGCTTACGCGAAGGGCCAGGCACTGCAGATGGTTGATCCTCCACCACCTCGTCAGACCAAGTAGGCGGCTGACCCACCACCCTTTCGTCTGGCATAATAGGGGGCTGATTCCCAACTTCCTCATCCAAAGAATGCGATGAGTCATCGGTGTCTTGTTCATCATCCTCCTCGTCTGCCATAGTGGACTCTGAGTCCGGCGCAGGAACCCCGTTCGCCCCTCTCTTCCTCTTCTTGGATCCCTCTGGCTTCTCAGCCAAACCAGTGCCAGCAATGAAGCTAGTATTTATATCAAAATCGACAGGAGGCTTGCTCGCTGCGACATGATAAAGGGCCGCTATGTACAAAATATCCCCTGCTGTCTTAGTATCAGGGATCGAGAAGCTAGCCCGGGTATAGACCGCGTTGTAATAATACCAAGCCCGAATGCCATCGAGTACTCTACCCTTAAAGCCCAGGCAAGCGCTGGAACAATTAAGGAACAGCTGACTATACCCAAATTGACGGGAAAATCTACTGGGCAAATAAGGCTCCAGGTATACGTTATTTCGATAACGGTATACTAGGTGCGCAGGGCGAATATTGTGCAGCCAAAGAAGCATCCTCTCAGATAAAAGTTGGGGAGGATCAACGCCGTCAATATGTACTCCCCTCACTTCTCTAGGAGTAAATTCAGGAAGAGATACAAAGAATTCGGGCCCATCAACTCTCGCCAATGCCCTCCGGCAGGCCGGCATGGTATCGTGCTCCCAAGGCTGATGCGGTATCGAAAAAGGAAGGCGTCATCAACAGTAACATCTTCATCAGTTCCTGGCCTCATCAATGACCGATAGTGCATCAATAACCACCCTATGAGGTAATGGTATGGTAGTTCTATCCGCTCAAAGCCCAGCGTCGTCTCGCGAGCAATAACTTTAGACGAAAAGGTACGGAGGCCGTGGTGTATACTATACACCATAGCAGGAAGAAGGGCCAGCCTGACTTTGAAGACCAGCTTCACCGCCGGGTGGATGAAGTGGCGGCTGATCCTTTCGGTAGAACCTGCCCCTCCTGAGACTACGTAATTCCGTAGCCACACCATCAAAAACCCGACTAAAACTGCTTTTTCAGACATCTCCCGGGTACCGTAGTGGAAATAACTGAAGGAGTCAGTGCGACTCCCAAATCTATCGCGTTTGGACCTCGACCTTTTTGCATTCAACTTCAGGTCCCTTATCTCTGTTTGGGTTTGAGGACGCCGAGAAAAAACTCGGCCGGAAGGACGTAGTGTGAACAGATATGCAATCCAGACCGTAGTATGGGGGGCGCTCCCTTTCGAACTATTCTCCTTTTTAATAGCAGCCTGGTTACAGATGCTATGGTGGCACAGAAGTTCCCGATACACAGTAACGAAACCTGGGAATCGTTGCTCCAGATCGTCGAACTCCTCGTTCGTTGGAGTGTATACTTCAAAAGCCTTGCCTCCCCACGACAGTTTAGAAATAGCATGCATCTCATGGAGAGCAAGTCCCAACTCCCCCCCGGGCGCGAAGAAAGTCCCCGTATGCCGGTTATACAGCTCCAAATGGGCCATGAACAAAGGCTTGTTAATAGGCAACCCGTAACAGGTGCCCCGGACGGCGTAGTAAAGGTCAATTTCCCAAAGGGATTCCCCATATTTCCTCAGGATCCACGAGGTAAGATTGGCCCATGTAGGAATGGGGTTTATCCAATTCAGCAACGACAACCTGCCCATAGGATAAGACCCCTTGCGAGCGAGCTGATTCAGAAAAGTATCAGCTCGAGTAAAAGTAAAGTTAGCACCAGTCACGTTTACAAAAGTGCCAGGGAGCAGCCCCATCACACTCCGACTAACTGAATTCTTGCCCGCACATGCTGAACCGGTACGCCTGTTGTAGTGGATGTTGCCCACAAACATTCCCGGTTGGGTGGGAGTCAGAGAGCCCACCATTGTCCTGTCCAACGGTACCATGTTAAACCACGAGAGGGGATAATGCCCCTCCATCTCGGGGATATGGATCTCCACTCCGTCTACAGAAAAATCCCAGTTCTCAGAAACATCCAGCAGTCAGGAGTTCTTTATGGAAAAGGCATCCCCAAAAAGAAAAACTGGTTTCAGATATTCTCCGTCCAGCTTTCTCGAATTCATCATGGAACAGAGAAAGTGGAAAGGTTGGTTGTTAATGACAGCTACCCTCTCCCTAGGTTCATTAGTGGGAAGCTGATCCACTATATGTCGACTTAAGCCGTCGAGCCGCACGCCCACAGCAAACTGAGCTGAACCCACAAGAAGCTCTCCTGCTGGGTTGGTTAGAAGGCTCACTGAAAAAGGACAACACAAAACAGGATTAAAAGTTGGTTACTGAACTCAAGTCCCTACAAGCCAATGCGGCTCGGATCAAACGAAGCCCTACGCGGCTCAATTGCAATTGGGTTCCAGGTGGCACGGCCCTAAGGGAGCTTATATGGTTCAGCCAACACAGCCTCATGCGGCCTAAATCAATTTGGGAGTTCCATATGACATTGGTTCGATAGCTTATGCGGATCAATCGAGCATATACGGTTCTAAGCAGAAGAGCTTTGTGGCACTGAAGCGCTATATGGATCAGTCTGTTAGAAGCGTATACAGATCAATCGAACATATGCGGTTAGAAGCTTATGCGGCTCCATTCAAGGGAGACTTCATGCGGCTCAAAACCCTCTCATGTGGCTCAAACATAGGGTATCACCTATGCGGCTCGGATATGAGAGGGTCATGCAGCCCATACAGCATATGCGGCTCTATCATAGCCGAACTTGGGTGAAGGCTTGTGCATCAATATGCAACAGAGCCATGGATTCTTAGGATTTAAAGTATCCAAATACAACCCTTACCGTTAAGGGCAGGACGGACATCAGGGTACACTTCGGAAACAACGGCTGACGAGGAAGTCGCCTTCTTGTCCTTCGCAGCAGCGGAGGCGACTCTAGAGGATTTGGGGGCCATGACCGACGATCGGAGAAGGGAAATGAGGAAAGAAAGACAAGACAGCAATAGTTGAACGAAGGAGAAAGTAAAGAAGTCCCCCCGACCGTGCTCATCCATATTTATAAACAAAAGTGAGGCATTTCGGTCCCCGTGCATACACGAAGACTGACTCTTCGGTTATCAAGGTGAGCCGCCAAAAATGAAGGCCAAACTCCTCGAATCTCGCATCAAAAGTGGCCTTTAAAGCTGACAGCACATCAATAGCATTTAATGCAAAAGATTGCCATACGTGGCAATGATGACATGGCCGAAAGTCCCCTGCGGCTAAGCCATCCATGCGGTTGAACTATCTATGCGACTGAAACATCCATGCGGTTGAAACTTCCATGCGGCCAGGACTCCATATGCGGCCAGAAGAATACAACCATGCTTCTTATTCAAAGTATTTCAATTTTGCAAATTAAAAACTTTGAAGGGGGTCTTGTAGAAGCATGGAAAATGATCCATGCGGCTAGGAAACCCCATACGGCTCAGAAAGTCCATGCGGCTCAGAGAGTCATACGACATAAGGGACTATGCGGCCCAAGATATCCTATGTGGCTCGAAAGACACGTGGCGTAACAGTGCTCCCCTCCGTCCTATGCTGCATTAATTACTTTGATGACTGACAACTCTGAAAAAGTGACAGCCCTGACACAAGAGAGGCAATTATGACTCTGTCATAATGACAGACCCTTAGGGAAGAGAAAGAGATCTCTGACACAATCCTCCGAGATCCATAAAATGCTACGTGGCCTTGCCACGTAGGCGTTCGTATGCGGCTCGAGCGAAGACTTCCCATGCGGTTCAGAATAAAGCCGTCCTATGCGGCTCAGGCCGAAACAGTCTCAGGCGGCTCAAGCGGAGGCCCTCCCATGCGGCTCAAGAGGACCATTTCCATGCGGCTCAGGCGGATGCATCCCTATGCGGCTCGCAATGATTATCTCCATGCGGTTCAAAGGTTCGAGGGAGGACCACTACCAAAGTAGCCCTGACACGTGGCCCAAACCTTATGCGGCTCAATCTTCATGCGGTTCAGATCCCCCAGTGGCTCCTAGGACACGTGTCCTAAGCCGATCAATTTTCCAGATTTATTGCAATCAGAGATTGGGTCAAATCCCAATAATCTGGGACACGTGGCAGGAGAATAAATCAAATTTATTCACAGACATTAGCAGATTATCATGAGGAAGATTTATTCCAATCAGCATTACTTACTGATGAGATTGGTGTAATCTACACTTAATGGCCCAGATTCATCACACTCAAAACTAATGGCCTAGATTGACCATTCAACAGGCCGCCGCCATCTCCAGGAAGCAATCATTGTAACCCTAATGATCACACCCCATTCCTATAAATAGCAAGGTGCCATTCCCTTGCAAGATATATATTCCCTGGCAATGTACACAACGGAGAGAGCGCGACCAGAGAGACCCCTTTTCGATATCAGAGAGCATTAGAAGACTTAGAAAAAAAAAAGCAGAGAGAGAGCAAAGAGAGCATTTCTTCAACGCCGAGCAAATCTTCTGGAGCCAAGGCTGCATACCGATCGTCCAAGGAGTAAGGCAGGGCTGCCGTCGCCTTCCCGAGCCTCTATCGTCACCCTCCAGAATCTAAAATAAATAATTGTACTTAGTCTGCTGTACCTAGGCTTTCATCCCTAGGCTTTCTTTGTACAAGCGAGTTTGTATTGTGAGTCTAAGTTCAGTCCTTCCATAAAACTGTTCTGTACTTTTACAATCAATGGCAAACACCCACCAACGCGGGATGTGAGTAACAAAAATATTTGGCCTTTATAAAATGGTTCCAGAGCGAGTTGCCTGAGCGTAGATATTCCACCACAGCTCCATGGAGTAGGCATCAATGATATGATGTAATCGACTATATCCCAACCCTTCCTCCGTGGTCGGTATGACCATCGAGTCCCAACTGGCCCAGTGGTGCTTGTTCTTTCCATCATTGTATCCTGAAAAAAAGTTGGAGAAGAGGGACTCTAAAGAGGAAAGCACCTTCTTAGGGGGAGAGCAAACTGTCAGGGTGTAAATGGGAATGGACGAGAGGACGTGCTTGATGAGGATCATCTTTCTCCTGGAGAAAGGGTAGCGTTATGCCAGCCTGTAATCTTTTTTTTGATTTTGCTCACAATGTCATCGAAGATACCTAAGTTAGATTTCCCGTACACCAGCGGGCACCCTAAATAGTTGAACGGCGGGTATATGGTAGAAAAGGAGGTCAGATTGGAGAGAGTAGCCGAGTGGGTTCAGTCATCTTTGTGGTGGGTGTAGATGACGCTTTTGGAGGTGTTGACTCGTTGATCCGAACATCTGGTGTATCTCTCTAGCGTTCTGTGGACTGCTTCCACGGACCCGATGTCTCCGAAAGAGAAGATGAGGATGTCATTAGTGTAGGCGAGGTGAGTGATTAAAGGGCATCCAGAGGTGGTGTAGTAGTGTTGAAATCAAGACGAGTATGGCAGATGGTTGAGGTTTCTGCTAAGCGCTTCTGCCGCGATGATAAAGATGGTGGATGATAGAGGGTCTCCCTATCTATTTTGCGACTAGATTTGAATAACACCTCCGCTTGCCCGTTGATGATTATGGAGAAACATGAGTTGCTAATGGATCAGAAGATGATGTCGATCCAAGGGTCAGAGAAGCCGAAGGCCTTGAACACCCAGATCATGAATTGACAGTCCAGACGGTCATAGGCTTTCTCCATGTCCAACTTGATGGCAACGTTTCTGCCACTGGATGGGAATTTCATACATGTGATCAATTCTTGAGCAAGGAGGATGTTGTCAGTGATGTTTCGCCCCAGAACAAAGCCACTTTGCTCCTCGAAGATGATCTTGGGAAGAAGCGTGGACATGCGATTGGCGATGACCTTAGATATAATTTTGTTCATGAAGGTGCATAAGCTGATAGGGAGAAAGTCTCTGAAGGTCTCTGGGTTGTCTTTTTTGGGGATGAGGATGAGGTTGGCATAGAAGATGGATTTGGGGTACCTCGCCCTGGAAGAAGGCGAGCGCTGCCTCGTGGAAGTCGAACTCGATGATATCCCAACAGGAACGGAAGAAGACGCCGAAGAAACCATCAGGCCCGAGGGCGCTGTGATCGTCGAGGGCCCAGACTGCGGACTTGACTTCCTCCGCATAAGGGGGTAAGAAGCTGCTCATTCTCTCTATCGTTGATCAAGCTGGGGATCTTGGCCAGGAGATCGACATCCTTGACGATGACATCTTTGGAGAAGAGTTTGAAATAAAAGTTCGCTGCGACCGCCTGAATGCCCCGCTGGTCTTTAATGACAGTGCCTTGCTCGTCGGAGATTTGGTGCAGCTGTAGCTGTTGTCTGCGGCCATTGATGCAAGAATGGAAGAAGCTAGAGTTCTTGTCTCCTTCAGCGTCCCAGGTCAGTCTGGCTTTTTTCTTCCAGAATTCTGTCTCTACCTTTAGCCGAGATTTGAGGAGAGCTCTGGTGAGGTTGAGCGACGCTCGGACCTCCGACGATCTGTCGATGGCATACAGAACCTCGGCACGGGTGACATCGTCTTCCGTCTCCCGAATAGCCTGAAAGATGTTGTGAAGGCGCTCTTGCTCCAAGACGATAAGGCTCTCCTGGTCGCTTTGAGTTTGGCAGCCACTCGAAAAAGTGGGTCGGGATCATTAATGGAATTCCAAGCAGAGGCTAAGATGTTACTGAATTACAGGTGATGATGCCGGAAGTCCAGGAATCTGAAGGCTTTCTTGGTGCGGTTGGAGTTGCTGTTAATCTCTATCAAGAGAGGGGAGTGATCCGACTCGATGGTGTTTAAGTGGGAGAGGTGTGAGATGAGATCCATGTCGGACCAGTGGTTGTTGACCAGGGCTCGGTCCAACCGGGAATATTGTCGGCGATCTCCTTCTTGCATGTTACACCAGGTGAAACATTGCCAGAGAAAGGGAGAGATGTCACTTGAGCATTGAAAATGAAGGTGTTGAAGTCATTCATGGCCGCCTGGGGGCGGGCGACCTCCAGACTTTTTTCTCTACACGTGATCGTGTTGAAGTCACCAATATAGATCGACGGAAGATTGATGAGTTGAAGATGGGTGTTGTAGCATTTGGTTTCCTAGTAATAAAATTTTATTTTTGATAATATTTTTTTTCTTATATTTATATTTTATTACTATTAAGTATAGAGTGGTTAGAATTATTGTTAAATAGAGATTTAATTTTGGGATCACACGGGGGCGTACCTAAGCCTATAGCTTAAGTATAATAAAACTAGGACATATATGGTCTCCATGATCCCTAGGCAGCCCCTAGTGTATTATTTTCTTATTTTAGATTTTTCTAGAATTTCTGAGAATTTTTGGATAATTAAAACCTATAGAATTTATTTTTTTTATAGGCTTTTGCGATTTACTATAGGGTAACATGAAGTGATTTTGAGGCAAAACTTTTTATCTAGGCTTTAAACACCTATAAATAGTTTTTAGAATTTTTTAGGATTTTTTGGATTTTTCTGGAATTTATTTGGAGTTATTTGGAGCTAAAATAAATTTTTAATTTTTTGTAATTAAATAATTATACAGTCAACAGTCCAGTCAACGACCCCTGGCCCACCTGTCGGTGCTCAAATGAGGCAGCCACGGCCTCTCTCTCCTATATATATATATATATATATATATATATATATATATATATATATATATATATATATATATATATATATATATATATATATATAATATATATATATATAATATATATATAATATATAATATATATATAATATATATAATAATATATATATATATATATATATATATATGTTATTAATTCACGAAAAACTAGAAATTCTAGCCGCCTTTTTGAGAGAGTTCTAGTAGAGATCTCGACTTCGTGGAGCGATTGCAGCCAATCTAGACGTCCGTTTCACACGTCATTTTTTTGTTAGAAGCGTATTGAGGTTAGGTTTTAGAATATATTTTATTTTTTGGAATTTTGTCCTCGAATTTCTGGATAATTATTTGAGTGTCGATTGTCCAAAAATTAATGCATCGTACGGTTTTCAAGATTTCGAGTGATTTCGAAATCCGATTCGTGATCCGTTTGAAGTTTTAGAGAGCTGACATCGAGATCTACATCATATAAATTTTCCAAAAATTTAGAGTTTCATCTATTATTTTATTTTATTTGTAGAAGTCAGATTTGATCAACAATTCATCGATTTGGTCACGGTTAGCCATAATGGCGATAACTTTTGACCAAATCATGATTTTGTGACAGTTCGATTTTAGTGCATTCGTGGTGCTAAAATATACTATGTTGCACACTCAAACTTTTAATTCATAGTGTTTAACTAGTTAGTCAAAATATGTCTCGATTTGCGTGCCACGGGTCCCGAATTTGGAACCGTGACTTTCCTTGGCCAAATATTTGTGTTTAGATTGTTATTTCATAATTAAATAGGTAAAATAGGATTTTAGATGATTTACTCCAGAATTAGAATAGTATTAATTAAGTTAACCCATTAGCCACTTTCTAGGATTTTTAGAGTGGGGATCGTTGATCTAACTTATGGTTTTTATGTGACGGAGTAGATCAGACTACGACATCTTTGCTTGTGACTTTATCAGCTATCTAAGCAGGCAAGTATCACTATGATCTATGTTTTCTTTATTTTATACTGCATGTATCTTCGTGTCGTCTTTTTACTATTACTCCCTTATGGTTCATGATTACTATTGTGCACGAGAGTTAGAATCGTTTAGGTATACATAAATGTTCATCTCTTACTCATTGTTTTACATTGTTTACAGTTCATCATATTGCTAATGTTTATCGTAGTGGACATATATTGTGAGTGACTCGGGCGGGAGAATACAATAAATAAGCATATGGTCAACGAATTGAAACAGACCCACATACATTGATTGCATAATATCAGTCATACACCACACGTATGACTGACGGATATCCCAAGCCGTCTACATGCTGAAAGTTGGTATTCTAAAATATACAGTACACGTGACTTAATCATTGTTGCTCTATTGTCTATTGTTCTTCTTTTGTCAAGTCTACCTTATTATTGTCATCATGTCTTAGTGGTATGTCAAAGTCTACCTTCATATTGTTATCATATCTCAGAGGTACTTCCTTATAATACAATGTCATGCATATACTTATCTTCAGTTACTTTCCTTTTATCATTTCTTCATGCTTGTATACTATTGTGCAATATAGTGTTATGGTGATCTTGCTCCAATCCTGACTGGATAACTATTTTTTATCTTTAGACGAAGAGATTTGTCCGAAGGTCTACGGTGAGTATGCTGGCGATCTTGACGTCACTGGCGTACCCGATTCCAGCATTGATGCGAATTAGCATATTTTCTTCCTTATAGATTCGCATTAGTCAGTAGTTATAGTTATGGAGTTTAGTTGTCTATTTTATTTTCTGCTATCGGGGTTTGTTCCCGAGACTTTCTGAGTTGTAGTGGATTATTTGATCATTATTATATTGAGACTATTGGATATGATATTTTTGGTTAATATTGATGGCTTAGTTGTGGATGATATATATGTGCATGTTGTGCTTGTTTTGGACCATTGTTATCAAAGACAGCGTACTACCGCCGATACTGCAGCGTAGGCTGGACTTGATCACGAACTCGTATCCCAAAATTGGGAGCGGATCGTGACAGGTGTCCAGCAAGGTATTCCAGAGAAGATTACGCTCAGGGATATCGCAGCTATCGTGGACAGCGGAGAGCAGGCATCAAGATTTGAGAGTGGGGTGCTCCATCCAGCAGGAGAGCGCCTGAGTCGAGTCATGGATGGTTCTAAACTATATCCCAACGGCGAAGAGGATCCAGATGTCATTATACCCGGTGACACCGGACGGAAAGCCGAGCTGGAGCTGGATAGATTTGAGTTTTTTTGAGGTATTTAGGTTCGATGATAACTAAGATGTTGAATTTGTGGATTTTATTAAGACTTTTGATTCTCCTCAGCGTAGGTTTATTGGCCAGCCCTCTCACATTCCATGCGAGGATGTAAATCATTGGAAAGGGGATGAAGGTGGGGGGTTGTTGAGCTTCGTGGCTGACCGCGTGGTTATGACCATGGGCTCTAGGTTGAGTTTTTTCTAATGGTGAGAGTTTTTGGGGGATCTCCGGGTTGCTGCGGTGGGTCAACCGCCACAATAGTCGAGCTCTATGGTCGGATACCTGTGTTGTCCAACATGGGAGGGATCGCTTCTTTCTGTCTCTGCTAATGCGCTAAGAGGATTGAGGGGATCCAGAAAACCTGTTTCCTTATCTTACTCAAACCTACTTACCGCAGTTGGGCCAAAGATTGCCAGGTCGCCGACGAAGGGACTGCTGGGGTTGAGGGGTGAGACTGCCATGCACGAAGGGGTGATCGGAGTCTGCTACTGCTCTCGGTCGCTGGCAGAGGGTTCGACGGCTATCTAAGACTCTATGGCGAACTGCTCGCGCTCGGAAGGAAGGAGAGGGTGCACCCGGTTGTCTTCAGACGAGATAGTATAGACGGTGTCGAACTGGTTGTTGAGGGGGATGGATGGTTGTTTGTAGGGGATAATAGCAATGCTCGGGCGGGGAGTCGCCGGGGCTGGGCGGTGACGCTGTCTAAGAAGTGGGTGTGGGTATGGGAGTTGGGTAGGGGAGAATAGGGGCTTTGGTAGCGGTAAAGTCCTCCTTCGATCGTTGCGACGGTCGGGTTGCTTTTTTCCTGAGCTCCGGGTGTGCTCTGAAGCAATGCTGAGTGGAGTGGCCTCTCATCTGACAGTATTTACAAAAAATAATGTTGTTGTCATACACCAGCATCTGGTAGATCATTTGTCCCCCAAACTCAAGCTGAATTTGGGCAGGGGGGTCAGTGGCCAGATCGAGTTCCACGCAAATCTTCGCGTAGTTACCTTTGAAGAGATTGCATGTTTCTTTCGCGATAGCAACTAGAGTCCCGAAGGAGCCGACGATCCTCTTGAGTGCCGTCAGGGCGAAGCAGACAAGGAAAAGGTTAGGGAGGGTGATCCAGGCTGAGATGATCGACGAATCGACCTTGGGTTGAAGCTGGGGGACCATTTGATGATTTTGACGCCTTGGCTGTCAATGCTGGAGGTGCCTTTCGCCCGGACTCTAATGTAGTCAGAGTCGGATGAAAGGTGGAGGAACATGTGCTTAGGATCCAAAGGCGCGACCCTGTAAACTGATGTGAGACCCTATCCGGCAATCGCTTCCCATATTTTTGTGAGTTTCGGGCACCCTGAGGAAAACTTAAGCATGAACGTCTTCGCAAAGGTGGAGGAGAGGGAGGAGATCTCGTCTGAGGAGAATGGAACACGAAGAGGATGACCGTCGATAGCGGTCGAGAAATCGATGTCCGGGAGTTCGACACTCTCAGCCGGAAGAGGGCGGAGGACCCCTCGATCCGGTCGGAGTATATCCACGAAGGTGGGGCCTGTGAGGGGTTCGCAGCGCGAGGGAAAAGGGGGGAATGGGTGAGCTGACCTGGCTACGGGTGGAGGGGAGGAGACCGGACAGGGGAAGGGGGGATGACAGGCGCTCCACTCGACGGGGGCGTCGAAGCCGAGCGCAAGGGGGCGCTACGGGGGGCGGGGGGGCCGAGCAACTAGCCCTAACTCCGACTGTCACGAGGGGGGTGCCTAGAGCGAAGGAAGAGGGACCCACCGGGGGAAGATAGGCGCATGCGCAGGGGGGCGCATGGCCGGGAGAAGGGGGCGCATGGCCGAGAGTAGGGGGAGCATGCTCGCTGACCGATGGCACATAGTCGCTGATGGAGGACACATGGCCCCAAGGGGGGCCCCGACGCCGGACGGGGTGGCAGCCTCGACGGGGTGGCGCATAAGCAAGGGACAATAGCGGGGAGCCGGGCGAATGAACCAGGCAGTGGCGCATAAAGCCCGGAGGTGGGAGGAGGTGGCTACCGCGGGCACATAGCATCCTGAGCGACCACGGCAGGGGGTGCATACCCTCTCCTAGATTGGAGGAAGCATGCACGTGGGCTCCCACCACTACGTGGGTGCGTGGGAGATTCAAAATTTGAAAATTGCCACGAGCGGGAACCACAGGGCGAGATGCACCAAAGTCCCCAGCGCTGAGGGCGGCTGTAGTCGGGCTAGGAGGTGCCTCGATGGGCTGCGGCTGGAGTGGGCCTATGCCGAGGGTGATCGCCGGGGTGCGCGGCCAGCGAAGCGGTAGGGTGAAGCGCGGGGGGGCAGGGATGGTGGCAGCTGCCAGCCCCCACATACCGCCACGAGAAATCCGTCGTGCTCGAGCCGGGGGGGTAGACAGTGAGGCCACCGGAGTTTGGGAACGATCCCGGGGAGGTCGAGTCCGACCAAGCCTAACTGGTCGGGAGACCAGATGGGCCGCGGCCGGGCGGGGATGTAATGCCTGTGTTCGTATTACGTATTTTGGGATACGTTTACGTATTTTATTCTGTATTGCCTGATTCCTTGTTTAGCTCTCGGCTTGGTTTAACTCTCGGTTTGGGTTGGCTTGGTTCGGCCGGCCCAATGCTTGGTTCATCATGGGCCAAGGGTGGAACACCTTAGCCTATGCTTCTCCTTCATTTCCACCACAACCTCCCTCTTTATTATCCCCACCAACCTTCTCTCTCCTCCATAATTCTCATTTACTTCTCCTTCCGCCACCATTACTCTTCTCCACCAACCAAGAACACCATAGGCAAGTGCAACTTGCTTCCACAAGAGAACCCCTTTTGATGGTTTTATTAGCTTCTCCTCATGATTCTAAACCACATTAGAACTTATCATTTTCCATTTTGAGGTTTTAATTCTTGTAGATCTAGAGTCTTGCTATTTTAGATTTTTGGTAGTTTTGATCTATCAAACTTCCTTGTTTTCAAGTTTTGATGGTTCCATGTTGTAGAGAATTTTATTCTACCCAATTTTGACCTTTGGAAAGTTGGATTCGGACTTGTTTTGACCAAGATATGGACTGTTGAAGCTTAGATTCAACTTTAGAGTTCTTGCTGTTCTTGCCATTTGGAGAAGACAGTGAACAGTGAGCTAGCTTTTTAGCTTACGCCACTGAGCTGTACGCTGCTCTTTAGCGAGCGTACGCTAGCCTTGGTACGCTGCTCTTTAGCGAGCGTACGCTAGCCTTGGTACACTGCTCTTTAGCGAGCGTACGCTAGCCTTGGTATGCTGCTCTTTAGCGAGCGTACGCTAGCCTTGGTACGCTGCTCTTTAGCGAGCGTACGCTAGCCTTGGTACACTGCTCTTTAGCGAACGTACGCTAGCCCTGGTACGCTGCTCTTTAGCGTGCGTACGCTAGCCCTGATACGCTGCCTGTTGGTAGCGTGTCTTTTGCGTACGCTAGCGTGAGCGTGCCCTAGACCCTTTCATACGCTAGCTCAAGCGTATGCAGTCTTGAGCGTACGCTAGCTTGAGCGTACGCGACCTGTAGCTTGAGCGTGCCCTGGTGTACGCTGACCCTTGCGTACGCTTTCCATTGGAAGTGTATGGACCCTTTGGTACGCTAGCTCGAGCGTACGCTGGCTGAGCGTAGCTTGACTGAGCGCATGGCCTTTGGCTGACTTGGTCTCATGTCAGGTGTCAGATTTGGTTTATTTTTCTTAAGCTTGGCTCTTTTATAGCCCACAGTATATGATATGTTTTATTAGATATTTTACGCCCATTTTTATCCTTACGCCTTTTGTCCTGAACTTGATAATTGCGAATTTACTTGATATGTTTGGAATTGATAATTGAGCATGACCTGATAGTGACCCATAGTGGTGCACTCCTGACATGAGTAACCTGACATGACTGATAGTGGCCCGTCGTGGCGCACTCCTGACAAGTACACTTGACCTGATAACCTGACATGTTATACCTTGATAAGCTGTTGCGACGGCTACCTGACTGACATGACCTGTATAATAACTTGGATACCGGGGCGATTATGCTTGTATAAATAATACAGTCTTGTCTTGCATCATGTCTAGGAGGGGACTCCTGAGTACCACGGTCAGGAAGTACCTATTGAAATAAACTAAGGGCTAATAACTAGATTAATACATAGTCATGAAGAGATTTTCCAGCTACAGGCAATCCCGTTACCTAGGCACGCCTTGGGATCTGTAGCCTGCCGTCGAGTAGGGCACATTTCCAGTACACTGTCATGTGTGCCCTTAAAGCTACCTAAGGGTACATTCGTTTCCTGGACGATGTACCCACCTGAATTCAACTCTAATCTTTTAACCCGGGGAACCTGGATGGTCTGCAGGGCTTGTGGTGTGGAACAATCTCACTGTATTTTGTTAGTAATTAGGCTTGTGACAACCCTAGTTAGTTAAAGTATCAAGCCGTAATTCTTGCTTGGCCATGAAATGATTGGATGGAGTCTAACCAGTCTAGTCTTGCCCTGATCCTGTTCCAGATTATTGAATGACCAGAATGCTTATATTTATTTTACGATAAATGGTGAGAATTCTAAGTTCTATTCAGACGAAGGGTTACAACCCCGGTCCTTGTTTGGTTTACGGGTTGTAACCTGGTTATCTGAATAGTTCTATGGTTATCGTCGTATATCATCCTGGTGTATTTTCTTTACTTCCAGTTCTTACTTTTATTTATATCTTGTGCTGATTGCTGGTTTTAGTTCTTAAGTGAAAGCCCCTTTGTGGTACTTGCTCTTTCTGGGGTCTGACCCAGCTGGTTTTGTGTGGCCAGATTTCGGAGCAGCTCCAGAGGATCTACCGACCTTCCAGCCAGATGGTGGCCACTAGACGAAACCCTGGCAACGAGTGGGTTATTTGGCCCTCCCACTCTATTGTAAAAATATTCTTTTGAGGCGTTTAGCCGACGAGCACCTGTTAGCTCGATTGCACTTTACTTTCTGTCTGCCTACGGGCTGTAACATGATTGACAGATCCTAGGGTTGATCATGTATGACTAAACTCTTGCTAGTCCTAACATTTTGTAATGACTAGCTTCAAGATCAGCTGAATATGTAATGTTTGGGACGCCTTACTATTGTATATTTAATGATCATACATCTTGTAACTTTTACTTACTTGCTTGTGATTGAGACAATAGGTTGTTCATGATCTTAGGAGACTGCTGGCTTGTAGATAAACACTCATGTATCCTAGACAGCTGTGACCGTATAGCGAGGTAGGTTGCACTTCATATACGTAGCTGGCTATGTCTGTCCCCGCTCTCCAGTATTCTGGTTCTGGGGCGTGACATGGTTTAAGTGGTGGCCCATTCAGGTCTTGTAAATCAAAATATGTACGGGTTTACTGAATAGATGTCTCAATCAGTATTCGTCCTTGATCTCTGCTCGTATCTTCTGAATCCCTGGATTCTTGTCCTGATCATATGCTTGTATCGTTGATCTGTCCTGGTCCTTCCTTATTGTTCCCTATGTCATTTCTTCAGCGGTATTGTTCGTGGTCCTACCAACCAGCAAGGCGGAGCACCTCCCGCGGACCAGCAGCAACCTGGAGATCAAGCCCAGCATTCCGGAGTAGCCTCCAGAGTCGTATCTTCTGACGGAGAACCATCAGTCCAGCCAGTTCAGCCTGTCGAGCCTGATGATGGCACTTTGGTAGGTCTCGTCAGGACCTTGATAGCTTTCCAAGATCGTCGTGGAGATGCATTGCAACAGGCAGTGGCGGATGCTTTGACCAGAGGCGGTCATCCAGGGAACAGCGCGGCCAACAGCTTCAAGCGCTTGAACCCTCCATTCTTTGACGGTAGTGAAGATACTATCACAGCAAATGCATGGCTTCAGGACACAGAGGTGGTTCTAGAAGCAGCCAAGACTCCAGAGAATAAGAAGGTAGCCGTGGTGCGCCTACAGTTGTTAGATCTTGCCCGCAGCTGGTGGGCAGCGCAGGCCGTTGGATTAGCAGCACCTATTGCTTGGACAGTATTCAGGAAGAGATTCCAGACCAAGTATTTTGATGCCGTGGCTCGGTATGATCTACAGACGAGGTTTACCAATCCGAAGCAAGGAGGCAGGACGATCGACGGATATACGGCCGAGTTTTCTAGACTCAGTCGGTTTGCTCCCACCCTGGTGGCAACCGAGTATGATAGAGCCCAGCGGTTCCAGCAGGGACTTCACCTGGAGATCTTATTGGCAGTTGAGCAGTTTGAGCATCAGACTTTTGATGCAGTCTTGAGAGCAGCCCGGAGGCATGAGTATACCTCCCAGAGGATTGTGGATAGGACCGGAGGTCGGAAGAGATCTCACGGCCAGATGAATCAGTCTTCAGCACCGGCCCCGACAGCCAGGGCTTTGACTATTGGAGCTCCGAGGCGAGCGGCCTCAGTAACGTCGGTTCAGCATTCCACTCCGACGTACCCTCAGCAGCAGAAGCAGAAGCAATCTTTCGCAGTGGGTTGTTCTCATTATGGAAAGCCAGGCCATGTGGTGGCAGAATATCGCAGGGCACAGGGATTGTGTCTGGCTTGTGGAGCACCAGACCATAGGGTTGGATCCTACCCGAATAGGGGTGGTTCATCATCGTCCAACCTTTCTAGCTCTTCGGTGAGAGGGCCAGCTCCGGTCCAGCAGCAGCAGTATCCATTGCCGAGGCCCTTGCCGCCTCAGACCCAAGTGTTCCAGCAGCAGAAACCCCAGCAGTATGTTCAGGCCCAAGCCCAGAGTCAGAGCAGGTAGCGAGGATTTCAGCAGAGGGGACCAGCACCCCGAGGGCACGGTCAGGCTATGGTGATGACCGTGGAGGAAGGATTGGCACCAGGAGAGGTAGTGGCAGGTACTATTCTCGTCAACTCCTTTCCAGCTTCAGCTTTATTTGATTCTGGTGCATCGTATTTTTTTATGTCTGCACGATTTGCGACACGGGTAGGATTGGAGCCCGAGTCATTATCAGTAAGGCTCAATATACTTACTGGTAACAGACTTGTGGGAGTAGATAGAGTGTTTTCCTCGTGTCGGATCGTAGTTAGCGGTAGAGAGTTTCCCGCTAGATTGATAGAATTCCCGATGGCCGATTATGATGTGGTCTTAGGGATGGATTGGTTGAGAAACCAGTATGCTAGGATAGACTGCCACCTTGGCAGGGTTATTTTTAGCATTCCAGGCGAGCCGGAGTTTTCTTTCTCTCGAGGTGAGGTTGAGTCATCTCCTCCAGTATTGCGGATGGCAGTAGCAGCAGTTCAGTTGCCCAGGATAGTGGACGAGTTCCCAGATGTTTTTCCAAAAGAGCTTCCAGGTATGCCTCCGGAGCGGGAGATCGAGTTCACTATAGACTTGATTCCCGAGACAGCCCCAGTGTCAGAGAGAGTCTACAGGATGGCGCCATCAGAGTTGGAGATATTGTACAAGATGATTGAAGAGCTTAGAACCAAGGGATTCATTCATGCTAGTGGATCGCCTTGGGGAGCCCCGATGCTTCTTGTAAAAAAGAAGGATGGTACGTCCAGGTTATGTTGATTATCGTACCTTGAACTCAGTGACAATCAAGAACAGATACCCTCTTCCGAGGATAGATGACTTGTTTGATCAACTCAAAGGGGCATCAGTATTCTCGAAGATTGATTTGCGCTCAGGTTATCATCAGATCAGAGTCAGAGAGCAGGACATCCCGAAGATAGCTTTTAGATCGAGATATAGGCATTGGGAGTTCCTTGTTATGCCTTTTGGAGCAACCAATACGCCGGCAGTATTCATGGACCTCATGAATCGCATCTTCATGCCTTACTTGGATCAGTTTGTGATCGTATTCCTAGACGACATCCTGGTCTACAGCAAGAGTGAGGCGGAGCATGAGCAGCATCTCCGTATAGTTCTTCAGATCCTCAGAGAGCACCAGTTATATGCCAAGTTCAGTAAATGCGAGTTCTGGCTCGATCGCATTTCGTACTTGGGTCATATCATCACTCGAGGAGGAGTAGAAGTGGATTCCCAGAAGATTGTGGCTATTGAGTCATGGCCAGTGCCCAGCACAGTTGCAGAGGTTCGTAGTTTTCTTGGATTGGCCGGCTACTACCGGCGATTTGTTTCAAATTTTGCTCGAATTTCAGCGCCATTGACCCAGTTGACCCGCAAGGATGCGCAGTTTGCTTGGACAGCAGAGTGTCAGAGTTCTTTTGAGCAGTTGAAGCGAGGCCTGATAACAGCTCCTATTCTCATGCTCCCAGATAGAACTGGAGGATTCTCAGTATATTGTGATGCTTCGGGCAGAGGCCTAGGATGTGTTCTGATGCAAAATGGGAAGGTGATAGCTTATGCATCACGACAACTTCGTGATCATGAGAGGAATTACCCAACCCATGACTTGGAGCTGGCAGCAGTAGTGTTTGCACTTAAGTTATGGAGGCACTATTTGTATGGAGATAGGGTAGAGATTTTCACCGACCACAAGAGCCTGAAGTATGTTTTCACCCAGAAGGATCTTAACATGCGTCAGAGAAGGTGGCTGGAGCTTCTTGTGGATTATGATGTCAACCTGCAGTATCATCCCGGGAAGGCCAATGTCGTAGCAGATGCATTGAGCAGGAGAGCCGGAGCTTATTTCCTAACAGTGCAGCCAGAATTGTTAGCAGATCTTCAGAAGATGGATATAGAAGTTGTTCTCCCTTCTAGTGTGGCATTGATGGCCAGCATGCAAGTTCAGTCCACTATAGTTGAGAGAATCCGGATGGCACAATCGGCAGATTCTAAGCTTCAGCGACTCAGAGCCGAGTATGAGGCAGGACGAAGACCAGAGTTATGTATTCATGAGGATGGTACACTTCGACATGGAAAGCGTCTTTGTGTACCCAGCGGAGATATCCGGCAGGAGATCTTGTCAGAAGCTCACAGTTCGCAGTATTCCATCCATCCCGGCAGTACGAAGATGTACCGTGATATCCGACAGCATTTCTGGTGGAATGGTATGAAGCGGGAGATAGCTCGGTTTGTCTCTCGGTGTTTGGTTTGCCAACAAGTTAAAGCCGAACATCAGAGACCGACTGGACTTCTTCAGCCCTTGCCGATTCCAGAATGGAAGTGGGAGCATGTGACTATGGATTTTGTGACTGGACTACCTAGGTCCCCAGCTGGTAGAGATGCTATCTGGGTTATAGTTGATCAGCTCACGAAAGTGGCTCACTTTCTTCCATTCAGAGTTGGTCAGTCGACGGCTCAGTTAGCAGAGATGTACCTCAGGCAGATTATCAGGTTGCACGGTGTGCCAGTCAGTATCACCTCAGACCGAGATTCAAGATTACGTCGCACTTTTGGCGTAGCTTGCAAGAGAGTTTGGGAACTCATCTCCAGTTCAGTTCAGCATATCACCCGCAGACAGATGGCCAGTCGGAGCGCACGATCCAGACTCTTGAAGACATATTGCGGTCTTGCACACTTGACTTCGGTGGTTCATGGGAAGATCACTTGCACCTGGTAGAATTCTCGTACAACAACAGTTTCTAGGCCAGTATCCAGATGGCACCGTTCGAGGTACTGCATGGTAGGAAGTGCAGATCCCCGCTAGCCTGGGATGATGTTGGAGAGAGACAGATGCTTGGTCCAGAAATGATTGCCCAGACAGTTGAGGTGGTCAGGAGAGTCCGAGATCATCTTCGAGTTGCCCAAGATCGCCTGTGCCATTGGGCCGATTCTCATCGGCGCCCTCTCGAGTTTTCGGTCGACGATCATGTATTCCTGAGGATTTCGCCTAACCGTGGCGTCATTCGTTTCGGCGTACGGGGCAAGCTTAGTCCTAGGTATATAGGACCGTTTGACATTCTGGAGCGAGTAGGAGATGTATCCTATCATCTCGCTCTTCCACCGTCGCTAAGCGAGGTGCATGAGTGTTCCATGTATCCCAATTACGACGATATATCCCGGACCCGAGCCACATCCTGGATCATTCGGAATTGGTTGTTGGTACCAACCTTTCGTATGAGGAGAGGCCCGTGTCTATATTGGACCGGAGAGAGAAGATCCTCAAGAACAAGACTATCAAGTTAGTCCGAGTTGCTTGGGGTTATCACTCATTGGGGGAGTCAACGTGGGAGCGTGAGGATGATATCCGATCGCGATATCCCGACTTGTTTGACTCGTGAGGTATAATGTCTTTCTTATGCCTCCTGCCTTCGATTCCTTGCTTGCATGATTGATTGATTGCCTAGTATAGCTTGCTTGTTATTAATATAGCTTGTCATTGCTCCTCTAGCCTCTTGATTAAATTCTGAGGACGGAATTCTTTTAAGGTGGGTAGAGTTGTAATGCATGTGTTCGTATTACGTATTTTGGGATACGTTTACGTATTTTATTCTGTATTGCCTGATTCCTTGTTTAGCTCTCGGCTTGGTTTAACTCTCGGTTTGGGTTGGCTTGGTTCGGCCGACCCAATGCTTGGTTCATCATGGGCCAAGGGTGGAACACCTTAGCCTATGCTTCTCCTTCATTTCTACCACAACCCCCCTCTTTATTATCCCCACCAACCTTCTCTCTCCTCCATAATTCTCATTTACTTCTCCTTCCGCCTCCATTACTCTTCTCCACCAACCAAGAACACCATAGGCAAGTGCAACTTGCTTCCACAAGAGAACCCCTTTTGATGGTTTCATTAGCTTCTCCTCATGATTCTAAACCACATTAGAACTTGTCATTTTCTATTTTGAGGCTTTAATTCTTGTAGATCTAGAGTCTTGCTATTTTCAGCTTTTTGGTAGTTTGATCTATCAAACTTCCTTGTTTTCAAGTTTGATGGGTTCCATGTTGTAGAGAATTTTATTCTACCCAATTTTGACCTTTGGAAAGTTGGATTCGGACTTATTTTGACCAAGATATGGACTGTTGAAGCTTAGATTCAACTTTAGAGTCCTTGCTGTTCTTGCCATTTGGAGAAGACAGTGAACAGTGAGCTAGCTTTTTAGCTTACGCCACTGAGCTGTACGCTGCTCTTTAGCGAGCGTACGCTAGCCTTGGTACGCTGCTCTTTAGCGAGCGTACGCTAGCCTTGGTACGCTGCTCTTTAGCAAGCGTACGCTAGCCTTGGTACGCTGCTCTTTAGCGAGCGTACGCTAGCCTTGGTACGCTGCTCTTTAGCGAGCGTACGCTAGCCCTGGTACGCTGCTCTTTAGCGAGCGTACGCTAGCCCTGATACGCTGCCTGTTGGCAGCGTGTCTTTTGCGTACGCTAGCGTGAGCGTGCCCTAGACCCTTTCATACGCTAGCTCAAGCGTACGCAGTCTTGAGCATACGCTAGCTTGAGCGTACGCTGACCTGTAGCTTGAGCGTGCCCTGGTGTACGCTGACCCTTGCGTACGCTTCCCATTGGAAGTGTATGGACCCTTTGGTACGCTAGCTCGAACGTACGCTGGCCTGAGCGTAGCTTGACCTGAGCGTATGGCCTTTGGCTGACTTGGTCTCATGTGAGCGTGTCAGATTTGGTTTATTTTCCTTAAGCTTGGCTCTTTTATAGCCCGGTATATTGATATTTTATTAGATATTTTATGCCCATTTTATATCCTTACGTCTTTTGTCCTGAACTGATAATTGCGAATGTAGTGCCCCGTCCCGCAAAGTCAATCGGTGGAATCGAAATGCCGACGGCGTTGGAACTTAGCCTTGCAACGGCTACTCGAAGGCTCGTTCGTCCGAGGCGACTCCTCGCACAGGTGGGGGAGTATCGGTGAACTTGCTTCATCTTAGCCTTCACTTAATAACTCGCTTGTTTTCAACTTGCACTGGTAGGCTAATCTAAAAGCTACGCACCAACATAGCTAAGGGAATAATCCCGTCGGGTCGGAATGTCCTAGAACCTGGAAAATGGTCCCACGGTCAACATAGAAATTGGCTCAGCGTGCTTTCAAATGACACTCGATCCTTCGTTCC
>JANAVB010009033.1:0-41412 GCA_029216955.1 Iris pallida | reverse complement strand
ATTGAATACTTTGAATAAAGCATGGCTATATAAAACTCTTTTGGCCGCATATGATGTCCTGGCCGCATGGATGCCCAACCTCATAGCCTCCTCAGCCGCATTGGTCAATCAACCGCATGGACCCTTTGGCTGCATAGGCTGTCTGGCCGTATGAGCTCCTTGCCACGTCATCCTGTCACGTGTGCAAATCTTTTTGCATTAATTGTTGTTTAATTTACTATCAGATTTAAGGCTATTTTTTGGGGCAGGATCCCAAGTGTCTAGCCTTAAATAATCAGATCGCCTTGATAACCGAAGAGTCGGTTATACTGCTCGTAGACCGATGCGTTGGTCCATTGGGGTTCTGCCTATAAATAGCTGAGTGTTTGGGAAAAAAAGACTTTCTTTACTTTCCGCTCTTGTCCTAGCTTTCTTGTCCTCGTCCTCCTTCTCTAATCATAGTAATGGCTTCCAAGAAGACTGTTGCGGCGAAGGGTAAGAAGGCAGCGTCTTCGTCGACGGCAAAGGGTAAAAGCTGCTTTTGCGACGACAAATGTGACAGCTCCTCCGGCAGCTGTCGTGCCTGTAGTTCACCCCCGTCCACCCCCGCCATCGCCGGTAAGAACTTTTATGTGAGTTTGGAACCCTGACTATTATGGCTACGTCGCATATTTTATGCACGAGCCTTCATCTTCCTGTGTGCCGCATATACGTCTCGAGCCGCATGGGGTATGTTCCATGTCTGAGCCGCATGAGATCTATTGTTCTGACCGCATAAGTGCTTCTCTAGCAGGGCCGCATAAGCTCACTTGATTTAGACCGCATATGCTCGCTTGAACTCGTCTTGTCGTATGAGCCTTTTAAACTTATTCGAGTTCTGTATCATGAGGCTGTGTTTGAACAGAGCCGCATAACTATGTTTAGTCACTGTAGCATGAGTCTCCACTAGTCGAAGACGCATAAGCTTTTTTTTTCTGAGTTGGGCCGCCTGAGGCTTCATTGAATCCGAGCCGCATAGGCTTGAGGGCACTAGTTAATCATCTTTTTAACTTATTTCTTTTGTCTTCGTCTCAGTGAATTTGCCAGTTAACGCTGCTGGAGAACCCCTGGTGGATCGTGCCCAGGCCGCTATGGGCTATAGGTAAGACCATATAGTTCGGTATGTGGCGGACCAGTTACCTAGTGACGAGCCTCCGGCGAGATTGAATGCCCTCAAGAACCATCCTTTCTATTTTCTCAATGCTATGATGAACTCGGGAAAATTAGATGAAGAATACCTGAAGCTTGCGTTCTTCTTCGGAGACGCCTTGACTATGAAGAACAGTCATGTTCTGGATGTGTCAGAGAACTGGAGTTTTATTTCCAACGAGATGGCGATCCGTATCCCCCAAATGGAGCGTCACTTTCCACTATCTTGGTTTAATATGCTCCCACTGGACCGAAAGATGGAAGAGACTTTGACTCCTACCCGAAGTGGGATGTTTGTGGGAGACATCCATTACAACAACACATGAAGTCAGTATGTGCGGGCAAGGTGCATGCCAGCCGCTATGTAATGGAATTGGCCCCGGGCACTTTCATGAATGTACCGGGTCCTAATTTTACATTTTCTGCAGCTGACACTTTTCTGAACCAACTTGCTCGGAAGGGCTCCTATCCCATTGGCCGGTTGACGCTCCCGAGTTGGATACACCCTATTCCGTCATGGATCAATCTGTCTATATGGATCTCGCGAAAGTATGAGGCCTTTCTGTGTGAGATTGGTCTTTATCCTGCTATTCGGGTACCAGCCAGGGCTTGCCCATAAACAAGAGATTGTTTATATCTCTGCTGGAGATGTATAACAGTCGTACGGGAACCTTCTATACACCTGTAGGGAAATGGGGCTTGCACTCCATGAAATGCACGCAGTTTCCAAGCTTCCTTGGGGAGATGAAGCTTTTGAGGCGTACACTCCTACGAATGAGGAGTTCAAGGAGTTAGAGGAACGGTATCCAGGCTTCGTGGCTATCTATCAAGAGATATTGTGCCACTATAGCACATGTCAGCAGATAGCCAAGAAGGACAACAGTTCGGAAGGGAATGCTCCCCACACTAAGGACTGGGTACGCTATCTCTTTTCGATGGGTGACACAGGCCGAGTTACTTCCCGACGTCCTTAATCCCGGGAAGCGGTTCAGGCCTTGGTGTCGTCGGCCAAGAGGGTGGCCACCACCAGTAACAGATTTGGGAGTCAAACTGACTCTTTTGGTTATTTTTATCAGGATACCCAAGAGCTGTCAGAGAAGGCGCTCCTGGCAGGATTCTTGATGGTATGGCTGCGGAATTGCGTAGTCTCGGGAGGAGCTGGTTCTATTGAGAGGATCATTTGTAATTTTATCCTTCCCGCTGTAAAGCGAGTTTTGGGAGTCAAGCTAGCTCTCCTCCCGGCCATGGTATGCAGCATACACCGTGGCCTTCGTACTTTTACGTCCAAGGTCATCGCCCGCGATGTGATAAAAGATTTCGAACGGACTGAGCTGCCCTATCATTATCTGATGGGGTGGTTGCTGATGCATTATCCGTCTTTGATGAGACCGGGCTCTGAAGACGACTGACGACGACGCTTTTATCTTTCGTTATCGTAATGAGACCTGGGAGTACGAGACTATGTGCGGCTGCCGGATGGCGCTAGCGAGAGCAGATATGTACAATATTTTCGTATCTATTCCTCGTTTTACTGCTGAGGAAATAGCGGCTGTACATCTCGACGGTATTGGGCCCCCTCAGCTTCTGGACGACCAGATGCTTCTGTGGCTGCGTAACATCCGCCCCACTCATCTGGTGTATCGCAATCGCAATACTGTCTTCCAGGAACCTTATCTGTCCAGTAGGTTTACCCGACAGTTTGGATACAGCCAGCTTTTTTTGGACAGTCCCAGCTCTTGTCTGGGTTTTTAAGGTAGCCTTCTTGACGGTATCAGGGCCTGGCACTACTATGATACATTCCATACCCGTACAATTTTTTCGGTTCCTGCTATTAAGGCATCGGTAGAGATTTTGTATATGGCATCTCTGTACCATGTTATGGTGAGCAAACTCCCTGTTGGTTTTAACTCGGGTGCCAGTTTTATTGTTGGTACCGGCCTGGATGAGAGGTCCCAGGTGGCCAAGACGAGGAAGAGGAAGAATAGAGTCGAAGTGCCAGATTCAGATTCCATTACTGCGGATGATGAGGGCGATGAGCATGATGCAGATGATTCTTCCCTTCCGGTGGAGGATGTTGGGGTGGATCAACCGCCTATTTTGCCAGATGAGATGGTGGCAGATCAGTCGCCCGTTGCACCCGGTCTTGTACAAAAGCGTAGCAGGCAGATTTCTCCTATTGGTGGTATTCCTCGCTCCCGGAAACTGGCTGCGACCAGACATCGCAAGCTAACTATAAGGGAAAGAGGCGAGGAAGTCGACTCCGCGTCGGAGGTAAACAAGTCACTACCATCTCTATTTAGTTCTTCCTTTCTTCTAGCTTTGATCTTAATCATTTTCCTTCCCTCTCGTAGGTGTTAGAAGAAGAGGAATCTCAGATTGCCGAGGTCGTGACTCGAGAGGACGGGGGCTTTGATGAACCTATCCCCGAGACTGCTGAATTTCGTCAAGGTGACGCTGATCGAGTCATATCCCTCTCCGGGGCGGCTGGAGCAGAAGAGCCGGCCAAATTTGGCCCAGAGGTCATAGGTGATGGGGCTATGGTGGTTGTGAACAAGCCTCAGCCTTCACAACCATCCCCTAGTAAGATAAGCCATATTTTAACCAACGAGGAGGCCTATTCGCTCTATCATCACATCCTTCGGGTTAGACTGATTGATAGTTGTTCTGGGCATACAGGTCCTGCCCTTTCAGTGCCGATGACGGACATTGTTATGGTAGGCTCTGCCAGAAAGGAACTAGCGGAAGGGAGCATGCCCCTTACTCTTCCGACCTGTCTTGAGAGGTCTTCCGCCGAATCGAGTCCAGGAGTTCATATGGCGGCACAGCCCGAACAAAGGGCAATGGCCCCTGTATCTTCCTCTGCTCGTATGACTTTGGGGGTTGACCTCTCAGCTTTACCGAGTATCCAAATCATTCGGGCCGCGGAGGAGGAATTGGTCGCTGTTCAGGCGTCCTTTCGCTCGGAATTTATTTCCCTTGTGGCATGGGCGACAAGTTCTATTGCGTCTTCCTCGACACTGTCGGCCACACCTTCTCTGACACCGTCCTCTATAGTAGTTCTGGATGAGGTATCGCAGGATGTGGTTGATAGCTTTTATCGCCATTTGAAGAGGGGAGTAGACACTGCTGTGGAGCGGGGGACTCCTTTCACCTTGGCTCGACAATACGCCCAGGGCCAGATTGATATTCTTAAAACCCTTCCTGGCGGGGAAGGGATAGCCGCGCTTCTGGAGCCCAAGCTGCTGGAGGCTGATTAGCTGATGGCCCAGTTTCAAATGATGCGACAAGCTGATTTGTCTGCAGCAATTGGTCAGGAGAGGGAGTACCTCACCACCACCCTGGAAAAGATAAGGCTCGTGCGAGATACATCTAAGACGGCTATAGCAAAGGACCTTGGCGACCTGTCACTTTTGTACGACCAACTGAGCCACCGGAGTGAGGCTTGCAGGGCTCGGGAGTGGTCATCTCCCAGGGGATATCCGCTACCAGGGAGCAGATTCTCGAGCTTCAGAAGAAGCTGGCCTTCTTGGAGTCTGAGCTTGAAGCTTCTCGTGCTGACAAGCAGCTGATTGTTTAGGATGCCAAAAGGGTTTTCAGAGCATCTGCTGATCTGGAATGCGCTCTGAAGAAGTTTGAGGAGGACTGGCGGGCACATATGTACTTGGATGATGCGGAGCAGTTGTCCCAGGAAACCGAGCGTAGAGCTAGGCAGCGGCTTGAACGGAAGACCACCTTGGTGAGAAACCGCCTCCTGGAATTGTGTAATGCCGAACTATAGTCGGCCTTTTTCTTCTTTTGTTTCTGTTCTCCTTTTCTTTTCTTTTCTTTTTGAGAGGGACGTGGTCCCAAAACATGTAATGCTTTTTGGCTTCCAAATAAAAGAGTATGTTTTATTTTACCCTTTATTTGTACTGCTTGTTGTGCTTGTGGTGTTATGGTGGTGTTTACCCCGCATGAGGGACTTGTTTGTGGACCTGTTACCCTTGGCATACCTTGGTTTTAGGTATGGATAACAAGTTTGATTGGGGATACCTAGAACAATTCCACGGCAAGGTGATCATGGACGTTCCGGGTATCGGGAGAGAGAATGCCATGGAGCAGCTGGGCTCCCGGGACATGATGAGAAATGATGGGCCTGTACTAAAAAACTTAGAAAAGGATATTTGTGGGCCTATTACCCTTGGCGTACCTTGGCTTAGGATACGGATAATAGGATGAAAGGGAACCGACATACTTACTCAGAGGTAATGAGAACATGGCAAGCATAATGGTTTTACCGCGGAGCCTTCCTACTCAGAGGTAATGAGGACATGGCAGGAGTGGACTCAACGGAGGATATTTGTGGACCTACTATCCTTGGCGTACTCCGGTTGTGGGTACAGATAATAAGTCGAAAGGGAATCAACATACTTACTCAGAGGTAATGAGGACATGGCAAGCATGAAGGTTTCTTCGACGGAGCCTTCCCACTCAGAGATAATGAGAATATGGCAGGAGTGGGCTCAATGAAAGAGGGTACATAGAACGACTCAGAGGTAATGAGGACATGGAAGTTCTATGTAAAGGGGTGATTTATTTTTGGCGGAAGTGAAACGACTCAGAGGTAACATCGACGTGGTCGTTTTAGAAATTTGTGGATCTGTTACCCTTTTTGTGCACTGGAAGTGCGGGTAGTAGATCATGAGGAAGGATCTCTTTCAGGAAGAAAGTTCAGAGGTATGGTCATACATGACTTACTATCTGAAAGAGTGACCGGAATGTGAGTTCAGATGCACTTGCGGGTACATAATTCGATAATTTGGGAGATTGTGAGCTCAGCGGTACGGGAGGGTACATGACTCAATAATCTGGAATTTTGTAGATATGAGTTCAGCGGTATCAATGGGTACATGACTCAATAATCTGGGATTGTGAATGTGAGTTCAGCGGTACCCGCGGGTACATGACTCAATAATCTAGAATTTGGAGGATGTGAGTTCAGCGGTACCGGAGGGTACATGACTCAATAATCTAGAAAATGTGAATATGAGTTCAGCGGTACCAGCGGGTACATAACTCAGCAATCTGGAAAATGTGATATGAGTTTAGCGGTACCGACGGGTACATGACTCGATGATATGGAAAATGTCGTTTAGATATAATATTCTTCATGAACTTGCCGTTGACGAGCAACATGAGCAAGTCTCCATTTTGTTTCGTGAGGCGGTAAGCACCGTTGGAGAATACAGCCTCAATGATAAACGGACCTTCCTATTTTGGTTGGAATTTGTCGGCGATTTTGTGAGTCATGACCATCGGCCTCCGAACTGCCAGAACGAGATCGCCTACTTGGAATGTTCTGATTTTAACCTTCTTGTTGAAGGCTCCGGAGATGCGTGCTTGGTAAAGCTCGATTCGTTGCTGAGCCAAGAGGCGCTTTTCATCTAAGGCCTCCAACTCTTGTAGTCGGCGACGGTAGTTATCGTCTGTCGTCAATTGGTAAGTGAGAGCGACGCAGAGCGAGGGTATTTGAGTCTCCAATGGGAGAACTGCCTCACTCCCGTACACCAGGGAGAATGGTGTGTTCCCTGTGGCTGTTCAGACTGTGGTACGGTACGCCCATAAGCATTCACCAAGCTTCTCGTTCCAGTCGTGTTTGTTGGACGATACAAACTTCTTGAGAAGTTTGATGATTGTTTTGTTGAATGCTTCTGCCAACCCATTCGCTGTCGGGTTGTATGGCGTTGAAGCAATATTGATGCGGTGCTTGTTGCAAAACCGATAGAAGGCGTGGCTTACGAACTGCGGACCATTATCGTGGATGATCCTTCGGGGCAGCCCAAAGCGATAGATGACGTGATGCTTGAGGAAGCTGATCACGTTTGAAGTCTTTACTTCTGCAAGCGAAACAACTTCTGCCTATTTTGAGAAGTAATCTGTGATGGCAAGTATGAAGCGATTTCCTCGGAAAGAAGGTGGAGCGATCGGACCGATGATATCCATTCCCCATGCTTCGAATGGCCAGGACGCCACTGTCGGATATAGAAATTCGACTGGTTGGTGGATAAAGTCCGCGTGGACTTGGCAGGCTTTGCACTTTCTTGCATAGTCTATCGTATCTGCTACCATCGTGGGCCAGTAGTAGCCCATTCGGCAAAGACCGTCTTGCAATTTAGGGCCAGGCTGATGGGCCCCGCAGACACCATCATGAGCTTCGCGTACGGCTTCTTTGGCTTCTGCGCGTTTGACAGACACCGAAGCAATAACCCATCGTAGGATCACCGATACAGCATTTTCGTCTCTGTATCGTAGAAGAATCTGAGAGAACGCCTTCTGATAGAAGTGGCTTTCTTTAGGTTCTCGGGCAGGATGTCGTAGACTACGAAGTCTATGAATGGTTGTCTCCAGTCTGGTACTTCGTCGATCGTCTGAGCAGAATAACTCGCCACAAATTGAACGTTGTTCTTGGGACAAACCAATTCATGGCCTATCACATCCACCGATTGATGAGCATCGTTTGGGACTGCTAGGGAAGCGGCAAGGCCAGCTAAGGCATCGGCTTCGATATTTTAGAGTCTGGGAACGTGTTCGATGAAGAATCCCTCAAATGACGAAATAATGTTGATCGCTATTTGTTGATAGGGGATCATGTCTTCATGGAGGACTTCGTATGAACCCCAGATCTGATTGACGATTAACTGTGAATCGCTGTATGCTTCAAGATATTCTACCCCCAGCTCTCTTGCTAGTTGGAGGCCAATGACCAAAGCGTTGTACTCGGCCACATTATTAGAGCAGGGTTCCGTGAGGGAATAAGTGCGATTGATCACTAACCCAGAAGGAGAAACACGCACCACCCTGACCCCGACGATGATATTGCCCTTAGGTCCGGTCCTTGAGGCGCCGTCGAAGAACATTCGCCATATATCATCGTCAGAGGTTGCATGCGAGTCGGAGACCTCATCTGGGATTTTTTCATATATTCTGGACAACTTTGAGCCTGGGTGGGCTGCTAAAAAGTCTGCCAGAGCTTGACCTTTAATAGCCTTTTGCGGGACGAAGATCATATGATAGGGGGACAGCAATATTGCCCATATGGTGAGGCGGGAGTTGAGTGCCCCTGGTTTAGTCATGAGGACCCTGAGAGGGTTGACTCTTGAGATCACATGTATGGTTTGTCCTGTGACATAGTGACGCGTCTTCTGAATGGCGAACACCAGGGCGAGACATTCCTTCTCCACGGCGGTGTATCGGTGCTCTGGCCCAATCATCATTCGGCTGAGGTAATATAGCTTGTTCATGGCCTGCATCGTTGTTTTGTGCTAGCAGAGCGCCAAGGGATTGCTCCATTGCTCGTACATAGAGCATGAATGGTTTTCCAGCAACCGGGGCCACCAGGACTGGAGGGTTCGACAAATATTCTTTGATGCTGTCGAAGGCACGCTGACATTCTTCATCCCATACGAACGAGACGCCTTTCTTCATGAGATGGGTGAATGGCCGACATCGTCCGGAGAGGTTAGAAATGAATCTCCTGATGTAAGCTAGCTTTCCTTGAAGGCCTCTGAGTTCGCGGAGATTTCTTGGGGGACCCATCTCCATAATTGCCTTCGTCTTCTCTGGATCTACGTGGATTCCCTGGGCAGTAATAATAAAACCCAAGAATTTTCTGCGGGATACGCCCAAGAAGGATTTTGTGGGATTTATCTTCAGGTTATGTGCTCGTATTATGTCGAATACCGTCCTCAGATCCTGCAGATGGTCTCCCTTATAGCGACTCTTGACGGCAATGTCATCAACATAGCACTCCACAGTCTTGCGTAAGTGGTCTCTGAAGATGATACTCATGGCTCTTTGATATGTGGCGCCAGCATTCTTTAAACCGAAAGGCATGACTGTGTAGCAGTATGTGCCAATCGGTGTTCGGAACGATGTATGCTTTTCGCCGTCAGGAGACATCTTGATTTGGTTGTACCCTGAGAAGCCATCCATGAATGACATGTGTTCGAAGTCGCATGTGTTGTCGATCATGATGTCTGTGATAGGGAGGGGGAATTCATCTTTGGGACATGCCTCGTTCAGATTACGGAAGTCGATGCAGATTCGAATCTTCCCATTCTTCTTGAGGACTGGTACTATGTTGGCGACCCAATCCGGATGTTGTTCTTCACGAATGAAGCTGCTGGCTATCAGTTTGTTGACTTCGGCTTCGATCGCATCCATGATGCCCGGGCGGAAGCGTCGCTGTTGTTGTTTGACCGGCTTTGCCTCTGGCCGAATGTTGAGCTTATGAAGGGCAACCTCGGGGTTTAGTCTTGGCATGTCTTCATAGCTCCAGGCGAACACATCGATATATTCTTTGACAAGTTCTAGTAGCGATTCTCGCTCTTCGTCTGTCAGGCTTTTACTGACGAAGATTGGTTTTGGAGAAGATTCGCGGCCGAGGTCGACCTGTATAACCTCATCTTCAGTAGGAGGCTCTCTCTGTTCGAACCGCCTTTCCTATTGTGTATCCAGCTATTGGGCCTACGGCTCTAACTCGAGGATTTTAGGAATGTCTTAATCTTCTTCGTAAGCATCGGCGAATGCCATGTTGACTGACATGACTTATCTGAATACGTCTCCGATGCTGGTGTCTGAATCGGAAGTTGGTGACCCAGTTGAATGTGAATGCCAGTTGCATTCCTCATCTAAACTTTCAGGGGTCATTGTGGGCGTAACATACCCTAATCTACATCGGGTCTTGTTGTAGTAGTCTCGTGGTTTCCCAGCCGGGACTGGCAGCTTTAAAGGTAATCGTCGCCCAGTGTCGTAGTTTAAGCCTGGTGTAGTTTCCAGATCATACCCTTGTTTTTGCATAAGATATTTGGATTGGGGGCTATATAGGTAAAGAGGCAGTCTCCCGGCATCTGATTCGAGATCGACCTTCTCTATAGTGAAGGGCTGTGGGTCGTCCTTCCGGCCGAAGATGATTGGATGGTCCCCTCCCTCGATTATGCGGTAAGCGTCTTCCACTGGGGTAAGCTGGTTTGCGGTGTAAACATTCGTCACCTGTGTGTGTAGGCGAGTACCTATACCGTGTTCCATAGCATACATTGTACAAAGCTTATTAAGCTCGAGGTAGTTCAAAGATAGCCCTTTATTGATGAAGTAAGGTATCTTTTCTAGCAGGATTACATCATCTACGGAGGGAACATGTGGGCAGCCACATACTTGGCTAGTTCTGGTTCTTCTTCGGCTACCCCTTGTATAAATAAAGACTGAGAGGGCGACCTGGGCAGCTTGATCGTCAGGGGTTCAGCTGGTGGAGCCGAGCGTGGAGTTGTTGGCAAACTAGTGACCCCCAGTTTGGTACCTGATGCTGGACGGGGAGTTGTTAGCTCGCTAGAAGCCCCAGATTTTGTATCGAGGTGACAATTCTTCTTGGGAAGATGTATCATCATTGGCTTGTCAGAGGGATTGAGCTTCTCTGCTTGTGGCTGGCCGCCTCTCGGTAGTCTGATTGTCAGTGGCTCTGTTGTGGGTCTTGGCGCTTAGCCGGGCCTTGGTAGCCGGATTATCATTTGTCCTTCTTGTGCCGAGAGGCTGATTGCGTCCTTACGCAGAGCGGCCGTAAGGGGTACGGACTTGCCAGGTTTGTGAGCTTGAAGGTGGATCGTCAGAGGTTCTTCTGATCCTGAGGCCGTCTCAGTTCGAGCCTGTACGTCTTTATCCAGGTGCCTCTTCGACTTCTCGTATAAGCAGGAATCCGAGTAGTAGGATTCGACTCCTTTGAAGGGATCGATGTCGACAAATTTTGTCCTCACAAAGCCGTGTTTTTCGATATACTTGAAGCATTGGTGCAGCGTGGAAGGCACGATCATATAATCATGTATCCAAGGGCGCCCCAAGAGGATGTTATAAGAAGTGTCCGCATCTATGACGTAACAGGTGACTTCCGACTGGAGATTGCCAATTTGGCACTTCAGGCGAATCTTCCCAATTGGGTAGCTCCTGACCGAATTGAAACCGCTGATGGCGGTGCTTGTTGGCGTCAGGCGATGCATAGGAATGCGGAGATGATGTAACAGACCCTTCGGGATGATGCTTATGGAAGAACCAAGATCAATGTGCATCCGGTCCACCTTTACGTCCCCGATGTATCCGGTGTAGTATAACGGACGATCGTACAGATTGGTTTTGATGAGCATATCCTGCGGAGTGAAAACAATATTGGGCATTACTCCTGTGCAAGCGCTGTCTTGGAGATTTGCAGGCGGTCTCTCTCATGTGAGGTTGACCTGAGCCAGACAGGCGTCGGCATTTTGGAGTGCATCGCTCAAAGCCGTACGAACGTCCTTTGAGAGTCTCAGAAGCTCGTATAATGACAATTTGGCCGGTGTATTGGCCAATTGTGCCAAGATGTCGAAGTTGTAGGGCCTATCCAGCCCCTGAGGTGCCTCTTTTCGGAGGGATTTGTCAAAGCGAGTCTCCTTTGGCCTAGGCTTGTCGGTCGTCGGAGGCTGAGAAGGTCCTGGAATATCAGCGGTAGCTGGCTGATGATCTTCAGCCGAGTTTTCAGCCACAGGTTGGGATTATGCCCCAGACCGAGTAACGACGACCGTGACTTCTTCGACATCTGCCGAGATTGTGCGGCAGGATCTGACTTTTCCACTCTTCTTCTTGCGAATGGAAGATGGTGTGGACTGAGTCACTTCAGATACCAAGTCTGGATGGACCCACATGACCTCCCCTCGTGATGTGGTAAGGGGCACTAGACCAGCAGCCTGATCCCGAGGAAGTAGAAGATTAGCAATCTTTATTGTCGCCAGAGGGATGGGTAACACACCGTCTTGAGTTTCTGTTGGAAGGAAGCTGCCAAATTATACTGACACCATATTGGCTGCCACGGTTACCTCTTCGAAATCGATGGCCAGAGCATTCGAATCGATGAGGTGTTGGATGTATCGTTTCAGTTGGTAGCAGTCGTGTGTAGCATGGTGGACGTAGCGATGGTAATGGCAGTACTTCGGGCTCTCTATTTCTGTCGATCGAGGTTTCCATCTTGGTGGAGGGAGCTGAATTATGTCTCCTTGTATGAGCATGTCCAAGATGGGCTTGACGTGGCCGTCTTCGAAGGAGTAGGTCATTTACGGCGATTGTTTGTCTGCCGATTTTGACTCAGATTTCTGGGCTGTGTCGACCACCATAGCTTGTTTACCCTTGTTGTCCCGATTGTTGGAGGGGCTACCCCCATTGTCGTTTTTGGTATTAGGACGCTTGCCCTTGTTCTCTCCCTCCGAGATGTACAATCCCAGTTGGCGAGCCTTCTTCAATCGTTCTTCGGCGCTTGTGGTACTGATGATAAACATCTTCCAGTCCTTAAATTGACTTTTCCCCATCCAGAGACTGATTGTTGGGAGCAATCTCTTTTGGCAAATTTCAATCAAGGAGGAATCCGGGTTACCAGACGGCAGCTTCATTACGGTTTGGCAAAATCGCTCAATATAGTTCCTTGTCAGCTCTTTCTTCCCTTGGGCGACGTCCATGAGGGTGGACATCGTGATGTCCTGTCCTACTTCGTAGAATCTCTCCAAGAATATGCGCTTGAAGCTGGCGAAGGAGTGGATGCAGTTGTCTGGCAGGTTGCGGTACCAGTCGAAGGCGACCCCTTCCAATGCCCCAATGAATAATCGTGTGAGGATGGCATCATCATGGGGAAGGTGGTCGGTGGTGACCTCGAAGTAAGTGATGTACCGACTTGCGGAGGTCTTGCCATCATAGGGATTAATGTTGAACGGCTTATATCTTGGTGGGAAGGGGACATCCCTCCATGCAGCAGGGTATGGCTGCCGTATTCTGAGGTCTTAGGAATTTTCTCGAACGTAAAACATGGCTCAGAGTTCCTGGACCTCTTCTCGCTTCTTTGGCGTCATCCGCAGCGGTGGGAGCCGACGTTTCAGGAGGATTATTGCCCGGGTTCGGTGCCGCTGAATTTGATTGACCGCAGGACCCGTACTTGTTTGGCCAGGCGTCCCTCCTTGCAGAGTTGGAAGAGCCGCTTTGATCTCGTCTACAGACTTGATCAAGGCATGCAGTATGGCCTCCAGAGTGTCGATGCATTGGCGATCACTGGAACCGCCTTGATTGCTGTCCGTCATGAATACCGTCTTTACATGAGGGGAAATAGAAGGAACGGTGGCGGACGTGCCCTCCGAGTCATACCTCTGTACCGAGAAGTCATCGGGATATGTGGGAATGTTCTCCTCTGGTTCGGACTCAGAAGGAATAGTACCCCCAACTTCAGAGCTTGCTTCATCTTGAGAGTCGTGGACGTCCTCGGGGACGTCGGCATCCGCTGTATCTGACATGAGAGTTGTTTCCTCGGGCTTGTCTCCTTGGAACATCGGATTATCGTGGATGTTCTGTGGAGTGCTAGCCCTTCGCCATCGTGTTTGCCATTGATTATAAAAGAATAGAACAATTATCGGAGGACTGAACTTAGACTCACAATACAAATTCGCTTGTACAAAGAAAGCCTAGGGACGAAAACCTAGGTACAGCAATCTAAGTACAATTATTTTTTAGATTCTGGAGGGTGACGATAAAGGCTCGGAAAAGCGACAGCAGCTCTGCCTTACTCCTTGGACGATCGGGTGCAGCCTTGGCTCTGTAGAAGAACTGCTTGGCGTTGATGAAGAAATGCTCTCCTTTCAATTTCTCTCTGACTCTCTGGATTCGCGGGGGGTGTGCTCTCTCTCTCTGCTCCTTTGCAAGGGAATGGCACCTTGTTATTTATAAGAGTGGGGGGCATCATTAGGGTTTGTAATGCTTGTCCATTCTCAAAAGTCGACGGTTAAGGATTAATGAATCTGGGCTGCTCATAATAGATTTGAGCAATTAATGTGATTGTATCAAATCTCTGTAGGCAATTAATAATGATTGCCATAAATCCTCATGATTTGTTATGCCAAGCTTGGATCTCCTGCCACGTGTTCAATTTGATTGATTGCAAATGATCTGATTTGATCCCAGTAATTATGAGGATGGCACTAAACCTGGTTGTTAGGATTTGTTGATGAATCTTGCCATGTGTCCCACTATTATTAGGCTGCTAGCTGTAGGGACGCCGGCAAAACCGCGAGCCACTTAGGAAATCTGAGCCGTATGAGGATTGCTCCTCTGAGCCTCATAAGGCTGGCCACGTGTCAAGGCTGCTTGGGAGTGGCCCCTGAACATTTGAACTGCATGGAGATGATCTGAGCCGCATGAGCGTAGGCGACCGCATGATGGGTGGCTTCTCAGTGAGCCGCATGAAGATAGTCCTCGTGAGCCGCATGGGTAGCCTCTGCCTGAGCCGCATGGAGTATGTTCCATGTCTGAGCCGCATGGGTAGCCTCTGCCTGAGCCGTATGCGGTGGCCTCTGTCTGAGCCGCATGCGACTGTCCACGTGTCAACCGCATAAAGGTCTTTGGGGTTTGATGGATTGTGTCAGAGATTTTCTTCGTTTCCCTAGGAGTCTGCGATTATGACAGAGTCATTATTACGTCTTTATGTCAGAGCTGTCATTGGTCAGAGCTGTCAGCCGTCAAGGCATTAAATGCAGTAAAGACAAAGGGAAGAGCTGTTTGAGGGCCACGTGGCTCCTCTCTGGGCCGCATGGAACTATTCGAGCCGCATAGACGCTTGAGCCGCATGGATCCCTGAGCCGCGTGAGCTCTCTAAGCCGTATGGGGATCCTTGGCCGCATGGATCTTTCTTTTCTTTTCCATGCTTCTACACCTTCAGGAACGGATAATCATACCCTACCTCGGTTATCCGCTCATTCATCGACGGAGGAGTTGTTTGAGCTTGTGAAGGATCTATGCACTCGCATAGAGGCTAAAGACAAACAAGAAGAGCTCTAGAAGCTCGGGATTGGGCAGCCTTATCCCCCTGAATAGAATAATATGGTTTACCCACCCAAGTATAATCCAAAACGCTGACTCCATTTGACAGGAAAGAATCACCCCGTCGATATCTAACATACCTTGCCTCCATGACGGGCACTTGCCAAAGGATAATCCCTTACTCACAAGCTTATTCATCGGGTCATTGAAGGGAGTAGCTTATGAATGGTTCTGCAGCCTCCCTGACAATTACATATCCTCTTTCAAGGACCTGAAGCGTATTTCTCTCTCCCGGTTCTATGAGGGAGGAATGGACATGACGATGTCCTCTCTCATAGATATCACTCAGAAAGTGAAAGAACCAGTCCGAGCTTACATTGAACGCTTTCGCCAGGCAGCTTTAAGATAACCTTCTGGTATCCCTGAGCCTATGCTGATGGACTCTTGCCGCAAGAACATGTTGCCGACAATCAAACTTTGGGTCGACTCCGTTCAATAGACGGACTAGACCGCCTTCATTATCGGTACTGACAGCAGCACTAAAACGAAGGCCAGAGATGCTCATCTTCTGGGGGTTAGTTTTTTACTTTGGACGACAAAGGAAAATGCCCTTCCAACAGTAATAACGTCGGACACGAATTAAAAGAGAACATGCATGTCAACGTTTCCAAGGGTGCCAACACCCATTCAAAAGCTACCAACGGCACCCGACAAAAGAAGGTCTACTCCTTTAACGATGAGGACACCCTACAACTCTTCGAAATACTTATGCAAGGCGATAAGATCAAATTGCCTGATCCTAAGATCCCCGATGTGGTATATAGTTGGCGATCCAAAGTACTGTCACTATCATCGGTTCATCGGACATGCAATGCGAGACTACTACATATTGGAAAACTATATCCAACGCATGATCAATGCGAATGTATTTACCCTCGACTATGAGGATATGACAGTCTTTATGTAATTACCCAGTCCCAAAATATGTAGGACTAAGTACGTAAACATGCAGCCGTATAATAAATATACGTAAGATGTAAATGCAGCATAATCATGGCTAACTAATCTCATCCATAAATTAAAAGAATAAAACTTCTTATAAAATCAAATATGAAAATATTATTTTACATATTGCTGGATGGAGACAAATACACTACCAAAATAAACTAAAAAGATAAAAATAAAACAAGGAGTGCAAGCAACAAGGATGATCTAAGAGTATGTCATCTTCGAAAGGAAGGCGAAGACCACGATCTTGGCTGGAATTTTCTACAGATAGTTAAGAAAACACACATACACACACACACACACCCCCCCAGAAAGATCACCAGGTCCTCAGAGAGACGTAACAAGATACATATAAACATGCTATATAAACTGAATATAATCTGCTCAAAAATAAGTCAATCGGATCATAACATGGTCCAGTATTCCATCCTTTATCCTTGAATTAGTGTACCATCCCCCTAACCAAACAAGGACAAGAGATGGTACCCTATCCAAATGAAGTATCTTTCAATGTTATAAATCCGATATAGTATCCGGACCACAACAAGGTTCAGTATCTTATCATTGAAGCAGTGAACCACACCTACAACAAAACAAGGACAATGTGTGGCAAACTAGTTTGCGACAAAATCGGTCCAAGCCGTGATCATGTATAAGTACACAAACCAAAATTACCCATACCTAAGGAATAAGGTAGCCTAACTAGTCTATGTAAAAGCAATTTAAGAACAAACCTCCAACACATGGGCTCTTTGGCTAAAATAGGATCGGCATAGTACCCACTGTAGGAACGAAATATAAAGCGATATGCTCTAAGGGATGAATAAAGTAGGCAGTAGAATATTAGCTATTCAAAATGTTAGCAGCAATATCATAGAAATATATCATAGTTATGAGTAACTAAAAGTAAAGTGCAAAGAGCAAACACAAAGACGACGATATATACTGGTCTCCCTCTTGTGAGGACTAATCCAGTCGAGAGAACTCTAGCTTTCAGTTGAAATCTACTATGGAAAGATCGCAAGTTTTCATCCCAAGTCCTTGCAACTTCTACAAATGCGAGCTTTGATCCGAAGTACTCGACCAACGTTAATTATGAAGTGTCTCACTTCTATTATGTCACGACCTGCACCCTAGAGTAAGGGCACGAGACGTGGGTACGTCCAGCCTACGCCGCAGTGTCGGCGGTAGAACGCTGTCCTAGCTCTCATGCATCTAACATTATAAGGCTAAGCAGTTTATACTCCCCGAATGGGGGTGACATAGCAGAATGTAAACTCAATCACATCTAAGGTAGAGCATAATAGAATAGATAAAACATGAAATCCAAAAGATAGCAGATAGAAGTCTAAGTGTCTAAGACACACAACCCAGAAATACATCTCAAAGATCAATACAGTAATCCATAAATATCAAGACAACTGAAAATAAGCTATAAGCAAAACCCTAGCTATCTATACAACCTTTACTGTGTCTCCTCTAGGCTAGCAGGCAACCTCCAGGCTATCTGTAAAATTTATTAACAGGTCCAATCAGGACAAGAGCGAGCACAATACATCTCAACAGTTCATAGCAGGTTAAAAAATAATCATGCAGTAAAGTAAAATACAGGTACTGAAAGAAATACAGTATGTAAACAGAGAGAGAACTGTAATAGAAATATCTACTATACATAGAGAACTAACAGTGGCTAGTGAGTCAGAGTACAATATAGACATGTAAATGGCATAGGAGATTCCGATGAGATACTACGGAGTGATTCTGATGAGATACTACTTGGGTAATATTCACATGTCTACTTCTACTCTCCCGTACCCCTAATCAATACACAAGGATCCAACCAGGTTATGTTATGATTCCATGCAATAGCCCACAAGGGGTGATACATGGATGCCCATAAATGGGTGATTCTAGGAATGCCCATAAATGGGTGATTCAGGAGACTCTGTGATCATGAGATACATGTCAATCAATGAACCAAGAAGCATAGTGATACCAATGTAATAAAATGCACGAACATGTAATATCCGATGCTCCTGAAGATAACATCTCAAGAGGGATCCATATAGTACCATCCGTGTTCCCAACGTGACAGTATCAGTAAAGTAATTTAAAGCAGGAAAATAATTCTAAACAGGATAAAAATGATCAGAAATGTACTCGCCTGGTATCCTGATGTCCGAAGAGATATACTGTCCGAGAGTGGTGTCTGTCTCCTATAGAATAGTATAAGTCATCAAGTCTAAAATAAGGAAATAGACGACTACAATGCATCTACATAAATTTGTGGTCAATCTAGGCTAAAGTCAACCTTTGGTCACTCTAGTCAACTAGACTAGTCAAACTGGTCAACTAGGTCAACCTAAACCAAACAAGTCTATACTAGTCTAACTAGTATACTAGGCCTAATCAAGACTAAACAAGTCTAACTAAACTCTCACAGCAAACAGACACACCATAGGCTAAGAGCCCTAGGCTATAGGCTATATCATGCCTAAGCAAAACCACAAACACCTATACACTAACAATATATATATAATATATTGTAGTACACTCATAACAAATAGCTACCATATACATCCCACTATATATTTATATATATATATATATATATATATTATATATATATATATATATATATATATGTATATAAATATATATATATATATGTATATAATATATATATATATATATTATATATATATTTTTTTTTTTTATATATATATATATATATATAATATATATATTATATTATATATATTTTATATATTATATATATATATATCTATTATATATATTATTATATATTAATATATTATATATATATATATAATGCATCACTATTCATATCATATACATAGTATATATAGGAAAGCTATATATATAGGCACATATATCTACAGAGAGAGAAAAGAGGTAAAAACGTAAGTGAGTATGTGTGTGTTTGGCATGTGTGGAAAGGATATGTGTTAATGTTCTAAAATTTAGTGATAGGTAGGTGATGTGACATGGGATACATGATATCAAAGGGTGTATGAATGCATGTGTGTAAAAGGTTATAGGTTACTCAGTTTATAGAAATACATAATACATACTTACCTTGTACACATACATACATACATATCATGTATATTCATTTACATGATACATACATGTATACTTGTATTATATTATACTTACATTCATGCATATTAGATACTTGTATTTATATTAACAATTGCAAACACATTTCATTCATGCATCTATTCATTACCTACATGTTTTATACATATGCATACATTGTATATTCATATCATTTCATACATTAACATAGAAACATACAAACATGCACACATCATATATTTCATACCTTGTATTACCTTACATATCATATTATATTATCATTCATTCCTTTCATATATTACATTCTATATTACCTATATACATGTATTTCCTACATTCATTCATGCTTGCATCATATACTCTACATTACCATACATGTTATTATTATATTTGTTTATAATATTTATACATTATGCATTCATATCTATCATTACATATATATCTTGCATTCATATCTAGCATTCATTATTACTTTCATGCATACATTGTATATCTTCTTTCATTCATGCATTGCTTATATGCATTATATTAATTGCATTCCTACAGCTTGCATTCAACCATATATATACATTAATGTAAAAATAATATAATCATATATATATGATTTCATTCATCTAACATATCATGCATTACATACTCTATATTTATTTAATATCCATACTACATAGGCTCATAGGTTACACAAAATGCATATATCGTATAGTCACTCTTCTACTTAAAACCAATACTGTACCAATTGGGCATTCACTAAATTCTAGTATTAAAGTATATCGTAGCACTTTGTGTTAGCTTTCCGAAACTTTAAACGGATCGCATTTTCGTGTCCGGAAGCTCCCGAAATCGCGAAAATACTGAAACACATTCGTCTTTCGTACAGCTGACACTCAAATAATTCTACAGAAAGTTACAGAAAGAATTTGATTATTAAAATATATATTTGGAAAGCTAACTTCGATACGGTTCTTTTAAAAAAATGGGAGATAAATCAGAGTTCTAAGCTAAAAGTTATGACATTTCTAAGTTGCTTTGGTTAATAAAACGTGGATGAAAATTATGACGGATTTGACAAAAGAACACATATAGGCCAAGATACTTGGATACAAACATAGGTATCCAAATGAAACTCATTTTAACCATCCTAACTAAGATCAATCCACTCTCTAACCATTATAAAACTGAATTTAAATATCTATTTAAACTATTATCATACATACATACACATGGGGTGTCCTAATTTGGGATCTATCAAGTAGGACACAAGACACATATCTAAAATCCTCAAGAGAGCTCCAAATGGCCTCAAATTTGAATCTAAATGGGACACAAGCATGAGGATGGATCCTACGGATTCAAAATATGCAAAGGAAATCGATTTAGAGGATGTGTTTTACCTATTGGGAGTGGAATCCCAATAAATCTTTTAGGACACGGCTCCGATACGAAGATCCCTCAAAGTGGACACTCCTCCTTGCACTCCTCTTCCAATCCTTGGTAGCACCCTTCCCTTGGAGAATGGAAATGATTGAGAGAAGGTTTGGTGAAGGAATGATTTGATTTGGAGATCAAATCAATGGGAAGGCTTTCTAAAATTGGGGAAGAACAAAAGAAAAATAAAAGAGGCAAGATTGTAATGAATGAAATGAATCATTCTCTCCTAAAGGTGGCTGCCATAAAGAGTCCATTAGGGCTAATGGGAAATGTCCTAATTGTCCCTCTCTAGTCTCATATGGTTAAGTCTAGACTAGGTTCAAGTTTGGAGTCAAAATGATCTAGTTTTGAGTCTCTAACTTAACCATTCTAACATGATAAAAATTAGTTTAATTAACTAACTTAATGTTGGGTCTTGTGAGCCATGCTTAACTTAATATTGGGTCCCATCTAGAGTTCAAGCTACTCGGGTCACAATACAAGTCGGAACGAGACGAAACTCAAACCCGACTAAACAAATCCAATAAAAATAATATTAAAAATATAAAATTTTCCTAAAATATTAAAATATGAAAAATGACCAAAATTATAATACATCAATTTAAATATTATTAAAATAATCTAAAATTTACCAATTAATCAAAATCCTAAATAATTCAAAAGTCACAAAATGACCAAAATACCCTTAGCCTAAAAAGTTGTAAATAGTTATTCTAATCATATGGTTAGGTCCCCATGGTCATGGTTAGTCTCTAAGCTTAGCAAAACTAGGGATTAACTAGTTAACCATCAAAATCACAATTCAACATTTTAAATAGTTGTAAATTGATTAAAAAAATTACCAAAAATCACAACATGAGTTAAATCCTATTATCGATTAATCAAAATTATAAAATTTAAAAATTACCCTCATTTGGAAAATTGGGTGTTACAATCCTACCCACCTTATAAAAATTTTGTCCTCAAAATTAAGATTATCGTACCCCCTTCTAGGTCAAACATAGTCAAGGGTCAATCACTAGTCAATTTTCTCAACATCCTAGTACTTGGTCATTCGCTGGTCAACTTCTTAGGAGTTTACCTATGCTAGCTACCTAAGTGTTGGCAACCAGAATTTAGCAAAAAGAGAAACTCTATAATAGGCTAGCTCTTAACTTCCCAATCCTATCAGGGCTGATACTATAAATCTCATAAGCTATAGGTTTATAAACACATATTCCCCACATCAAGGACTAACCTATATATATATATCCACAGTTGATACTAATAGGGGTAACATCCCTATTTCCCGACAATCAAGGTCCTAAGAATTTTATCTAAACCATGCAATTTAAAGGAATACCATACAGGGACAGGGAATACTGTTGCAGTTGGAAGTCTCACCTAGGTGCACTGGTCATTCTAGGTCAAAACAGTACTATGGTATCAACACACAAGCAATCTAGGGTGTCCTAATTGGGAAGGTAAGGGAACAACAACCATCAAGGTTGTAAGGGTTGTCTACTATCCTATATAAGAAATTAGTCATTAACAAACAACTGAGAAATTATTAAAAGGTTACTATTCCATAAAATGGTAAAAATTAAAAATTTAGGCACAACAAATCACAAATAGATTTTTGTCTTGACAAGATCTAAGTTGATCAATTTCGGGATAATTCGAGATTTATGCAAGATGGGGAATCAATGAAATCAAGTATGAGCACGAGCATCCAATGATGAAGATCCAGGTCATGATTAAATTTAATTCAACTGGATACGAATACGAGGTTCATAGAGGATAAAAATAATTCCAAGGAGAATTGTCAAGGCTGTTGCGGATAAGATTCTAGGGCAAGTTTAACTATGTCTCCATCCACGTAGATTAATATGAAAAGCGAACCAAAACGGAATAGGTTGATCAGACCATCATATGCCAGTTCTGATTAGACAATATGTTAGTGGGTGCGCACCCAATAAGATATGTCATGATAAAGCTCGAAAAGGATAAGCTTGTAAAACTAAGGATAATTAGCAGCATAGGATATAAGTAAGGGTGGTAGTAATGAACGAAGATACATAGTCCAGATTCTTAACTAAATGGGTCAAGCAATCAAGTTAAGGTACAAGGTTAAGCATTTAAGGGATCAAGCAGAACATCATCACATGTCGGGTCGAAGGAATTGAGTCAAGGCTGGATCTCTAATTGAAATAAAAAATAATACAGTATCATGGTAGAGGTTATAGTTTAGCCATTTGACCAGAAAATCATATCAAGAAAATAGAGTACAAAGAGATGGATTTTAGTGGGACATGATATACCTACACGAAGGTGAGTTCGTCTAGGTCTTGCATATAAGATTTGTTGGAGGGTAACAGCTAATTACATTCTGAATGTCAAGGTCACGATAAGGAACGTCAAAGGATCTCAAAATAGAAAGTGGGGGTTCAAGAGGTGGTAAATAAATGCACAAGATAAGGAAGATCAAGTTAATCATCTGTTTCTGATACTCTTAAGTTCATCTGGTCATAACTTGCCAATCGTATCCTTACCTCACCAGTCTCCATATAAAAATTTAACCTTTACCTAAGCCTTTACCATGACTACCGTAGGCAATTTCCAATTTCCAAACATTACTCATGAAGCATAGCCTTCACATTTAGGAATCAACATTAACCATTTATTCAAATTTCCAAATTCTTTCACCTTGTCTTAAATTTGGCCCGAAACCTCTAAATCTCATTTACGAATCCCTTAAACTTGTTCAAATGGTTCTCCTCGTGTTATTTAATTTAAATACCTTTAGGCCTTATAAAACTTATCCTCCATCAAAAAAAAATCAACTTCCGTATTTTCTTCGACATACACCTTTGAATATTATTCTCCTAAAAAAAATTTCCACAACAATCTCTAAATTTCTATAACTTTATGTTCCCTCTATCCCTAGTCATTTTCTTGCAATATCTTGTTCAATATCCTTATTGAATGCAATTAATTTCTCTTTTCTATTACTAACCTTCTACATAGCCTTAGGGTAAAACTTCCCAAGAATCAATAACCAGTGTTTCGAGGTTCTCAAATCTAGGTTGACCTTGAATATCCTCATCTGTTTGAATACACCTATAAACTATCTCAAAACCCCAAAATCTCCCTAAGTGTGATTATTTCCAGATTGGTAGTGTACATCACTTGATTCTATTCGAGACCTTTACCACATTTCTATCTCAAGGTTTCAATATTGAACACTCCATATTTTGATTTCCTCTAGATCATCATATAATAATCAGTTATGTCTCCTCTGAGCTACATGATTCACATCACTTCTTCAGTCTTTTCCAGACATAAGATATGAAGATTCAAGGGTTTCTAGGTACATCTGGTAGGGATGATAAGATATGGGTGATTGGTGTAATTAGACAGAGTTTAAGATAAGAAGAAAATAAGAATGCAAGGAAATAATGGCAAGAAGGAGTAATGAAGATCTGTTCTTTCTCATCTGTTCAAACGAGATGAAGCCATCAAGCTCAAATTCAATAGCAAAAAATGAGGGTGAATCCAAACAAGAGGAAAAAGGAATTCCAATTGAAAATCAAAATTGAGTTTCTCAGGGGTCGTCCCAGGAATCTCTCAAAGAATCCTAAGTGTGATTGAGTGCCTTGAATTTGAAAATATTAAATACAAAATTAAAATTAACAACTACAGAATTTTATCAAAATCATCAACTAATACCGGGATTCAAAGTTCTACAATGAATCCACCAAAATCAAATTCAAATCAAGGAAAAAGGTGAATCAAAATAAGGGAAAGGGAGTTTAAATCAGAGTTCAAAATGAGATTCTCAAGGGTCATCCCAGGAATCTCTCAAGGAATCATAACAGTGATTGAGTATCCTCTCATCCTAATATCTTAATTTTTATATCCTATAGCAGGCTCGTAGTAGTACAGCTAAGTCGTTGTGCTACTACGAAATTGCACTAATGCGAATCTCGACCTGTATGGGCCACCACTAAAAATGTGTCACGACCCGCACCCTAGAGTAAGGGCACGAGACGTGGGTACGTCCAGCCTACGCCGCAGTGTCGGCGGTAGAATGCTGTCCTAGGTCTCATGCATCTAACAGTATAAGGCTAAGCAGTTTATACTCCCTGAATGGGGGTGACATAGCAGAATATAAACTCAATCACATCTAAGGTAGAGCATAATGGAAGATAGATAAAACATGAAATCCAAAAGAGATACAGCAGATAGAAGTCTAAGTGTCTAAGATACACAACCCAGAAATATATCTCAAAGCTGAAATACAGTAATCCATAAATACAACTCAAGACAACTGAAAATAAGCTATAAGCAAAACCCTAACTATCTATACAACCTCTACTGTGTCTCCTCTAGGCTAGCAGGCAACCTCCAGGCTATCTATAAAATTTATCAACAGGTCTAATCAGGACAAGAGCGAGCACAATACATCTCAACAGTTCATAGCAGGTTAGAAAATATAATCATGCAGTAAAGTAAAATACAGGTACTGAAAGAAATACAGTATGTAAACAGAGAGAGAACTGTAATAGAAATATCTACTATACATAGAGAACTAACAGTGGCTAGTGAGTCAGAGTACAATATAGACATGTAAATGACATAGGAGATTCTGATGAGACACTACGGAGTGATTCTGATGAGATACTACTTGGGTAATATTCACATGTCTACTTCTACTCTCCCGTACCTCCAATTAATACACAAGGATCCAACCAGGTTATGTTATGATTCCATGCAGTGGCCCACAAGGGGTGATACATGGATGCCCATAAATGGGTGATTCTAGGAATGCCTATAAATGGGTAATACAAGGAGACTCTGTGATCATGAGAGTACATGTCACAAGTGATCAATGAACCAAGAAGCATAGTGATACACAATGTAAGTAAAACGCACAGAACATGTAATATCCGATGCTCCTGAAGGATAACATCTCAAGAAGGGATCCATATAGTACCAATCCGTGTTACCAATGTGACAGTATCAAGTAAAGTAATTTAAAGCAGGAAAATAATTCTAAACAGGATATAAAATGATCAGAGAATGTACTCGCCTGGTATCCTGAATGTCCGAAGAGAATATACTATCCGAGGAGTGGTGTCTGTCTCCTATAGAATAGTACAAGTCATAACAAGTCTAAAATAAGGAAATAGACTACTACAATACATCTACATGAAGTTTGTGGTTAATCTCGGCTAAAGTCAACCTTTGGTCAACTCAAGTCAACTAGACTAGTCAAACTAGGTCAAACCTAAACCAAACAAGTCTATACTAGTCTAACTAGTCTATTCTAGGCCTAATCAAGACTAAACAAGTTTAACTAAACTCTCACTAGGCAAACAGACACACCATAGGCTAAGAGCCCTAGGCTATAGGCTATATCATGCCTAAAAAAAACCACAAACACATATACACATAACAATATATATATCTAATATATTGTAGTACACTCATAACATATAGGCTACCTATTATATATATATATATATATATATATATGTATCACTATTCACATATTCATATACATAAATATATATATGAAAGATATATATATAGGCACATACATATATATAGAGAGAGAGAAAGAGAGGTAAAAGAGTAAGTGAGTATGTGTGTGTTTGGCATGTGTGTGAAAGGATATGTGTTAATGTTCTAAAATTTAGTGATAGGTAGGTGTATGTGACATGGGATATATGATGTCAAAGGGTGTATGAATGCATGTGTGTAAAAGGTTATAAGTTAACTCAGTTTATAGAAATACATAATACATACTTACCTTGTATACATGCATACATACATATCATGTATATTACATTTACATGATACATACATGTATACTTGTATTATATTATACTTACATTCAAGCATATTGGATACTTGTATTTATATTAACATACTGCAAACATTCATTTCATTCATGCATCTATGCATTACCTACATGTTTTATACATATGCATACATTGTATATTCATATCATTTCATACATTAACATAGAAACCTACAAACATGCACACATCATATATTTCATACCTTGTATTACCTTACATATCATGTTATATATTATCATTCATTCCTTTCATATATTACATTCTATATTACCTATATACATGTATTTCCTCCATTCGTTCATGCTTGCATCATATACTCTACATTACCATACATGTTATCATTATATATTGTATTACAATATTTATACATTATGCATTCAGATCTATCATTACATATATATCTTGCATTTATATCTAGCATTCATTATATACTTTCATGCATACATTGTATATCATTCTTTCATTCATGCATTGCTTATATGCATTATATTAATTGTATTCCTACATGCTTGCATTCAACCATATATATACATTAATGTAAAGAGAATATATATCATATATATATTATTTCATTCATCTAACATATCATGTATTACATACTCTGTATTCATTTAATATCCATACTATATAGGCTCATAGGTTACACAAAATGCATATATCGTATAGTCACTCTTCTACTTAAAACCAATACTGTACCAATTGGGCATTCACTAAATTCTAGGATTAAAGTATGTCGTAGCCCTTTGTGTTAGCTTTCCGAAACTTTAAACGGATCGTATTTTCGTGTCCGGAAGCTCCCGAAATCGCAAAAATATCGAAATACGTTCGTCTTTCGTACAACTGACACTCAAATAATTCTACAGAAAGTTACAGAAAAAATTTGGATTATTAAACTATATATTTGGAAAGCTAACTTCGATATGGTTCTTTTAAAAAAAAACGGGAGATAAATTCGAGTTCTAAGCTAAAAGTTATGATATTTCTAAGTTGCTTTGGTTAATAAAAACGTGGATGAAAATTATGACGGATTTGACAAAAGAACACATATAGGCCAAGATACTTGGATACAAACATAGGTATCTAAATGAAACTCATTTTAACCATCCTAACTAAGATCAATCCACTCTCTAACCATTATAAAACTGAATTTAAATATCTATTTAAACTATTATCATACATACATACACATGGGGTGTCCTAATTTGGGATCTATCAAGTAGGACACAAGACACATATCTAAAATTCTCAAGAGAGCTCCAAATGGCCTCAAATTTGAATCTAAATGGGACACATGCATAAGGATGGATCCTACGAATTCAAAACTAATTTATATGCGAAGGAAATCGATTTATAGGATGGGTTTTACCTATTGGGAGTGGAATCCCAATAAAATCCTTTAGGACACGGCTCCGATACGAAGATCCCTCAAAGTGGACACTCCTCCTTGCACTCCTCTTTCAATCCTTGGTAGCACCCTTCCTTTGGAGAATATGAATGATTGAGGGAAGGTTTGGTTAAGGAATGATTTGATTTGGAGATCAAATCAATGGAAAGGCTTTCTAAAATTGGGGAAGAACAAAAGGAAAATAAAAGAGGCAAGATTGCAATGAATGAAATGAATCATTCTCTCCTAAAGGTGGCTGCCATAAAGAGTCCATTAGGGATAATGGGAAATGTCCTAATTGTCCCTCTCTAGTCTCATATGGTTAAGTCTAGACTAGGTTCAAGTTTGGAGTCAAAATGATCTAGTTTTGAGTCTCTAACTTAACCATTCTAACATGATAAAAATTAGTTTAATTAACTAACTTAATGTTGGGTCTTGTGAGCCATGCTTAACTTAATATTGGGTCCCATCTAGAGTTCAAGCTACTCGGGTCACAATACAAGTCGGAACGAGACGAAACTCAAACCCGACTAAACAAATCCAATAAAAACAATATTAAAAATATAAAATTTTCCCAAAATATTAAAATATGAAAAATGACCAAAATTATAATACATCAATTTAAATATTATTAAAATAATCTAAAATTTATCAATTAATCAAAATCCTAAATAATTCAAAAGTCACGAAATGACCAAAATATCCTTTGCCTAAAAAGTTGTAAATAGTTATTCTAATCATATGGTTAGGTCCCCATGGTCATGGTTAGTCTCTAAGCTTAGCAAAACTAGGGATTAACTAGTTAACCATCAAAATCTCAATTCTACATTTTAAATAGTTTTAAATTGATTAAAAAAATTACCAAAAATCATAACATGAGTTAAATCCTATTATCGATTAATCAAGATTATAAAATTTAAAAATTATCCTCATTTGAAAAATTGGGTGTTACATATTAAGCCACTTGATTATAATCACTCTGAACTTCTAGACCATACCGCAATGGCAAATCGACTATAGGATTGTAACTGACTTGTGATTTAAAATGGAAAGGTTATAGGGGCTTTGGAAGATCGTAGTAAGCTTAGAGAGAAGAGATATAAAAGTGAATTGGTGTGTTAAAATGGTAGAATTTTTTCTCTATTTATAGGATTTTTAAAGGGAGAATTTGGGCAGAATTTGAACAGAATCCAGACAGAATTCTATGAAAGAATATTGGCATATAGCCGTTGCATCCGTTACTGCGGGACGACTGAGTTTAAAAAACAACGTTCATGTAGCCGAACTAGGGCCAAATTTTGGACAAATTTGCCAAGAATTCTGTTGGTCCAGAATGGGTTAATATTTGGGCTTTGCAACTCAGTTTTTGGGCTTTCAAAATTTTAAGCAGTTAGAGAGTAGTTTGGGCTTTTGTGAGTGGGTTTGTTTTGAAAATGAAAAGGTATTTGAAAACGTTTTTTGGGTAGTCTTGTGCCAGTACGACACTTTTTACATTGTATTCCTAGACTCGATAAAATGCAATAGTACATTGATAATTGAAATACAACCGCGACAATAAATACAGCTCCAAGTCTTGAACGGTAGCAGGCATAAGCTCTCACAGTTCGTCCAAGTAGCCTTTATATCGAGATAAGGTTAGATCAATTATTAAAATCCGATTCGACCATGACCAATGAGCCAACAATCTTCCATATTTTGATAATTGACAAACCTTGACCGATATAACATCTTGGTCTTGATTTGAAAATCTCAAAACGTATATTTGGTAATGTAATGTAATGTCTCCTCTTGGCAAATATTATCCTGAAAAAGATGTTAGATCCTTTTCTTCTTCGTTGTCACTTAACAAAATAGATAAGCTCTCCCGCAATTTATGCTTAAGAAACAAATAGTGAAGAAAAATAGAGATAATAAATAAAAAATAACATGAATTTCACAGACAGCTTATGATTTGAAGCAGCAGCTAAAGATAGTGCTAAGCATAAGTGTATACCAAAAGGAACAAGCAATAGAAATAAATACTGAAAGGAAAATACATAAAACTAAAATAGTTTGGAACAACAAACTCAACATCTCAAAAAGTCATACATAAAAGTGCATAATAAGTGCCATCTTGGAATGTAGGAACATTTCCAAGAAAATATAGACACAAACAAAGTCTAATAATCTAACATATAGACAAAAACTTTAGTATATAGATCAAATCTGAATCATTATCAGCATGAGCAGCAGCATCACCATGTCCGGAAGGTCCAGCACTAGAAGTACCAACTCCATGAGACGGATGTGGAGTGGCACCAGAACTACGACACTAATCATAAGTGTTACCGGGGTTGAGGAAATGATGAACTGTCTCATCCTCATAGCGGTAACTAAAAATAGTAGGATCTCGTAGAAGAGAACTTGCATGCTGACTAGTCTGGGTGAAACGCAGATCTGCAAAAGAGTTTGCAAGGGCCTAAAATCGACTGGCATCTCGAAACTCTTGTTCCTTCAATGACTCGGTGACATAGGCTCGCAAAGAGTTGTACTCATCCGATTGAGCACGCTGCAACTCATTGAAATAGTGGTGGATTCCCTTAAAGGACATATGATAAGTCTGAGATGTAGGAGGTAGTGAAGTTGGAGAAGCAGGAGTGACATAGGAACTATGACGTGAAAGATGCAAATGTTTGGGCTCAGAGTCACGAGAACAAGAAGATAAATTGATCTCAAATTGCTGAAAGATGATAGGTAGGATCATCGCGTAGAGAAGATTCTTGTTCATCTCATGACACCTAGCCATCATCCTGATAATAGTCTTAGGGACAAAAAAGGAAATCCCATGACAAATGTGGTAGATAGCAGACGATTCAAGACTAGTTACGTCAACTTTTGAGGTGAACTTGAGTAGTAATATGAAAAAGATGATCCGATATAATTTATTGAAAAATAAGTTCAAGTTTATGGCTTCGAACTTGCCGGGACGGACGAGATCAGGAGCACAAAGTTGATTCTTGAAATTGGTCAAAGTCATGTCGTTGAAAAATTCAAAATCAGTGATATCGACAAGCGACTCACCTACATTTGAAATTTGTAGGATCGTTGCTAGATCTTTATCATTGAATTAAATATCAATGCCGGCGACACGACTTTCACAAGATAATTATCTCAACAAGAGTAAAGTTGCAGTAAAATAACCAAATTATATTAGTGGCAATAGGAAATGAATGTGTAACAAGGACATGTAATCCCAAAGCTTCAAAATAAGGTTTATGAGACGGAAAGATCATCCATTTTATCGGTGCTCCGGGACAAATATTGTGAATTGAAAAATCTGTATACCATAGTAAGAATTTTTCTAGAGTTTCAAAGAAGAACTCATTGAACATCCCGTCGTCCGTTTGGACGGGCAAAAAGAGAGCTCCGTGGATAGGTTCAGAAGATGAGGCTCCTTCACTAGCCGTCTTCTTTCTCTTGAAATGATTGTTAACTCTAGGCATGATTTCAACGAAAATTAAATTTTTTTATGAAATTGAAAAATTAAGAGATGGAGAGATAGAGGATATTATACCTTCTCAGATTAGAGTATATGGAAGAGGAGGAGATTTCATGCTCGAATCCAAAATTTTAATACGAAATTCCAAAGGAGTAGGGAGAAATTGAGAGTGGAAAAACTAGGGTTTTAGAGTTTTTTGCGGCTGTTGTGCTGCTGTTTTGACGACGAGGAAGAAAAAAATAAAAGTGGGGGCCATTCAGATTCTGTTAAAAATTCCCGATGTTAACCGAGTTCGGTCCGAGTTTGCCTTGAACTCTGTTGAGGTTATTTTGCACAAAGTCCAAAATGTCACTTTGTATGTATTATTCCTTTTCAATTATTTAATATCAAAATTAGTAATTTTAAATTTTAATTAATATAATTAAAATTATTTTATTAATTAAAATTTTGTTATGCATCGACTGTCACATATTAGCCGTAGGGGTACCGTCCCAGCTAACGAAGGTCCACCGGGGGACGCTTAAGTACCGCTTCGCTTTAGCCGTAGCCGTGATGACAGACAGACCCTTTGTAGGCTTGTCTCAAATTTTTTTTATATATTGAAAAATAATTAATAAGATAAAATTAATTAATATTGTTGACATCTAAAATTCCTAATTCTCGACGTAAATAATTGAATCAATCTTCCACTAAAGATTTTATAAAGATGTCAGCCAATTATTTTTTTGTGTCTACATATTTTAAACAAATGTCTCCATTTACTTGATGGTCTCTAAGAAAGTGATATTGAATCTCAATGTGCTTAGTGGGATAGTGACATACATGATTCTTAGTCAAGTTTATAATGCTAGTGTAGTCACAGAAAATGGGTATGTGTGTATAGTGTAAATTAAAGTCTTCTAGGTTTGCTTTATCCACAAAATTTGTGCACAACAACATCCTGCGGTGGCTATGTACTCAGCCTAAGTAGTCGATAATGCAATAAAATTTTACTTTTTACTAAACCAAGAGACTAGAGCCATACCTAGGAAATGACACATGTTGCTAGTACTTTTTTTTTATCTACTTTGCATCGAGCAAAATCAGCATCCGAATACCCGATTAGGTCAAATGACATGGTTTTGGGATACCATAAGCCGACAGAAGAAGTGTTATAAAGGTATCAAAAGATACGCTTAACTGCGCACATATGTGATTCCTTATGGTTAGCTTGAAATCTTGCACACAAGTAAATACTAAACATTATATCAGGACGATTAGCAATTAAATAAAGTAAACTATCAATCATACCTCGATACTTACGTATGTCGACAAGTTTGCCTTGTTCATCTACATCAAGATTGGTTGAAGTTGTGATTGAAGTGCCAAGGGGTTTGACGGATTCCGGATCGAACGATAAATTATCTTTAGTGTTAAGAATAAAACATTTACAACCAAAGATTTTGAAATAAGAAACGGTGTACATTTTATCAAACCATAAATCATAGGGATTCTTCTTCGATTTAGGTTGAATTAGAACCATATTGAGAACATAACAAGCTGTATTGACAGCTTATGCCCAGAAATATATGGGTAGACTAAACTGGTTCAACATTACTCTAGCTATTTTAGACAGAGTTCTATTCTTACGTTCCATAACTCCATTTTATTGTGGAGTCCTAGGACATGAGAACCCATGCAAATATCCGTACGTGTCACAGAATTGATCAAACTCTACATTTTCAAATTCACTACCATGATCACTTCGAATATCATGAATCCTTTCTTATTTTGAACTTTCTTACAAAATATGACAAATTTAGACAATGCATCATTCTTGAGTGCGAGAAAATATAGCTACGTGTATCTAGTGAAATCATCGACTATTATAAATACATATAACTTACCACCTAGACTAGCAGTTCTACTAGGCCCAAATAAATTTATATGCAGTAATTGTAGAGGTCTAGTGGTACTTACATCATTTTTGGACTTAATATCGATCGAGTAGCTTTATTCTTTTCACATTCGCTACACACCGTATCTTTCTTGACAGCAATGTATGGTAAGCCTCGTACCAATTTCTTTGTGGATAATTTTGAAATTGTGTGCATGTTTGCATGACCGAGTCTCATGTGCCATAATTGACTCTCATCATTTTTGGTAAGTAAGCATCTACCTGTTTTGTTAGCATCTTCCAACAAATAGAAAACATATATGTTGTCTTCCCTAATACCTTCAAAGGCAATACTACCAGTTGAGCTATCAACTATAGTACATTTATCTTTGACAAAGTTAATACCATAACGGTGGTCAGCTAAATTGCTTATGCTGAGTAGGTTATGTTTTAATCAGTTACTAGACATACATCTTTAATCACATGATAGGGAGCCTTATCGATGTTGTCGATACCTACTATATATCCTTTTTATTTGTTACCGAAGGAGACATATCCTTCTTTCTTCTTCGACAATGTTACGAATAGAGAAGCATCACTGGTCATGTGCCATGAGCAACCGCTGTCGAGGATCCACTTGCTCCTAGCATGAGTAGGGTGTAAAACCTACAAAGAAGTTTGCAGATGAAACTTTTGGTACCCATTTTTTGTAGGGTCCGGATATATTAGTCTTTGGTATCCATGCACATATATTTAAATCAACTAACTTTCTTACTCTACATACAGGTGAGATGTGACCAATGGTGCCACAATAGTGACATATAGCATGATGAGTGTTAGGTGTAGTGTGTTGTGCATGATTTGTAGGTCTTGGTGTTCTAGTTGGATACTTGTAGTAGAATGCGTATCGATTAGTCTTCTTAGGCAAAGGTTTGGCTATGTTTGGTATGATATATTGGGTTTAACAGTATTGGTTTTGACCGTGTTCTGATGTTACGGTAATTGACACGTGTTAAGGTAGGAATCAGCAACTTCAGGCTGTTTTCCTAACCGAATTTCCAACTTTTTGGAGGTGTCATAAATTGTGTTATAGTCAGCTGTAAGTGCATCATTCTGACTAGTGCACAGTGATGGCTCTTCTTCTTCTTGAGTAAATCTTCCTCAAATGTAGCAATGGTCTTGTCTTTTTCTTTCGATCAATGTATAGTCTCGTGTAGTTATAGTTTGACAGAAGAAAGCTCACCAGTCTCACTAGGATTTTTATTATTTTTAACCCCATCTAGTAAGTCAGTAAGTCTTTCTATTTCACATTTGTACTCTTTGAGTACCTTCTTAGATTTTTGGTATTTGTCAAGCAGTTTTCTGTGGTCATCTAAGAGGTCACTAAAAGCTTCACCTAACTAGTTGAAGGTAAAATCATCATAAGTATCAAATAGGGGGTTTGAGTTTAACTGATCTTATGCCATCAAGCGTACATTTACAACGTCATCTGATTGTTCAACTTCTGAATTACTGGCTTCACTTTCATGCCAAATGCTTGTGTTGGCATATCTTCTGGAAGTAGATTACTTCAAGTAACTCTTTTCATACTTGTTGCCTTTCCTAGTTGATGATGATGTCGGACAATCCTTTTTTATGTGTCATTTCTTCTTGCAATCGTAGCAGATTGGATCTTCTTCATTGTTGTTATTGTTGCTGTTGTGTTCCTTCGTTCTTCGGTTGAACCTCACGAACTTCTTGAACTTCTTTACTAGGAGAGCTTGATCCTCAGTGTCCGAGTCGTTGTCGTCAAAATATTCTTCGACAGTTCTTCGTTGTTGAGCTTTGAAGGTGATTAATTTTTTCCTTTGACGCGACATCTTCAAAGTCTTGAATTTTTAGCTCGTGAGTGAGTAGCTTTCCTATGAGCATTTCAAGAGACATGGTAGTGAGGTCGTTTCCTTCAACGATCGCCGTAGCCTTCGAAATCCAGTTCTTTGTGAGAGCTTGCAGCATCTTGTGAATCTTCTCATGGTTATTGTATTCCTTGCTTAGTGAGGACAAAGGAGTTACAATATCCAAAAATCTTGTGAACATTTGTGTAACAGACTCGTTCTGCTTCATCTTGAACGCCTCATACTCTTGAGTAAGTCTACTGATCTTGGACTTCTCGACTTGCATCGTGCCTTCATGAGTGACTTCGAAAAGTTTTCATACCTCATTAGATGTTGTGCATGTAGACACCTTGTTGAATTCAGTCATGTCTAAATTACAAAATAAAACATTAATAGCACGTGTGTCAAGACTGGCTACTTTTGTTTCAGAATTAGTATACTTGTTATATGCTTTTTCAACCAAACTTTCATGAATAAGAACACGTTGAGGCTTTTTATAGCCGTCAGCTACAATTGACTATAAGTCAAAATCTAGAGATTTCAAAAAGAAACTCATATGTGTTTTTCAAAAAATATAGTTGGTACCATCAAACAGTGGGGTATGTTTGTGGCTTGGCCTTCAGTTGTGAATTTCACACTTGCCATATGTGATATAGTGATCTATGTAATAGCAGAAAAATAATAACAATGTTACCTCGCTTTACTTCTATATCCCAGTCTGATACCAATTGTAGGAACACAATGTAAAGCAATATACTCTAGAGGGGGTTGAATAGAGTAGGCAGCGAAATATTAGCTATTAAAAATATTAGCAGCAAGATCACAAAAATATATGACAGTTATGAGTAAGTAAAAGTAAAGTACAAAGAGCATATGAAAAGGCGGTGATGTATACTAGTCTCCCTCTTATGAGGACTAATCCAGTCGAGATAACTCTAGCTCCCAGTTGAAATCCACTATGGAAAGACTGCAAGTTTTCATCTGAAGTCCTTACAACTTCTATAAATACGAGCTTTGATCCGAAGTATTCGACCAACTTCAATTGTGAAGTGTCCTACTTCTGTCAAGCCTCTTGATTACAATCACTCTGAACTTCTGGATCGTACCGTACTGGCAAATCGACTAGAGGATTGTAACTAGCTTGGGATTTGAAATTGAAAGCTTAGAGGGGCTTTGGAAGATCGTAGTAAGCTTAGGGAAGAGATATGAAAGTGAATTGGTGTTTGAAATGGTAGAATTTCTTCTCTATTTATAGGATTTCCAAAAGAAAAATTCGGACAGAATTTTATGAGAGAATCTCGGTATATAGCCATTGCATCCTTAACTGCAGGAAGATAGTTTAAAAAGCAACGTTCATCTAGCCTAACTCGCGTTGAATTCGGGGTAAATTTGCCCAGAATTTTGCTGGTCCAGAATGGGTTGATTTTTGGGCTTAGCAACTCAGTTTTTGGGCTTTCAAATGTTTAAGCAGTTAGAGAGTAGTTTAGACTTTTGTGAGTGGGTATATTTTCAAAATGAAAGATTATTTGAAAATGTTTCTTGGGTAGCCTATTTGCCAGTATGTGGCATCCGCTCCCAGATTAAAAATTAAGGGATTTTTTCGATTTTATTTGATTAGATTACGATCAACTTCTATGATCATAGAAGTCATAACTAAGCTTGCAGGAGAGTTAGAACCATCCTATGGTCATATGGACTCTAGATAGACTCTACAAGTATTAGTCAACTATTTTATATTTTACTAGGATTTTTAGATATTTTTAAATAATTGTTTTATAAAGTTTTATATATTTTTATGACTTTGATGTTTTACTATAAGGCCATTTGGGACTATATTGGGACAAGGTATTTTTATTTGGGTTCTAGGTAGTTACAAATATTTTTGTATTTTTCTAAATTTTTTTTGAATTTTTTATAATATTTATTTGGATTTATTTGGCTTAGAATTAATTTTAAATCAATTTCTGGATAATAATTACCTAGTCAGCAGCACGATCGATTCCGGTACACTCGTGGCGCTGAAATATACCAAGATGCACTTTTCAAATCTCGAGTTCATGACGTTTGACTAGATGGTCAACGGTATGCCTCGATTTGCGTGCCATGGTATCTAAAATTGGAAATATGACTTTTTATGGCCAAACTTCATTATTTAATTTATATTTCAGATTACTATAGGTTGAATTAGGGTTTTAAGTGAATTATTCCTGAATGAATTATTATTAGATTAGTTAAACCATTAGCCACTTGTTTCATGATTTTAGAATTAGAATCTTAGAAATGACTTATAGTTTTTCATGTACGGTTCGTGGTACGATGGTGATATGGGATTAGCTTATAGGTCAGAGTTCCTATCATCCTCGACTTGTGAAAGTAGTTTGTCCAGGAAATCAGGCAAGTTTCACTATAGTATTATATTACCTTTATTTTGTACTACATATATCCTTTGTCGTCTCTTCACTGTTAAATCTTCATATTTTTTGTTGTCACTGTTGTAGATTCATCATAATCGTTGCTTGTACACGAGAGTTAGAGTCGCTAGAGTATATGTAAATTTTCATGCCTAATTTCTAGTTTATCGTGATTCTCGTTTATTGTATTGTTAATGTTTATCGTGTTGGACATGTACTTGAGAGTTAATCAGGTGGGAGAATATGAGTAGTAGACCTGTGGTACCCCAGTGTAGCCCAGAGTTTATTCGGTCATGGAACCATCTTACAGAGTTTGTTCAGTCAATACACCTCACGTGTTGACTGTCCGATTCCTAACCCAACCACATGTTGAATGTTAGTATTCTAAAACACATTGGGCACATGTCTTCGATTCTTGTTGTTATATTTCTTAGATGTTCATCTCTTTCTAGTATACTTTCATAGAGTTAATATGTCATAGTAGATTTTTTTTGTTATATCATATAATGTTTACAGTTCATTTCCTCTTTCTCCTCATGCTTGTATATTATATTGTGTAGTGTAGTGTTATAGTGATCTTGCTCCAATCCTGACTGGATAATTTTTCAGCTCTAGATGACGACATCTATCCTGTGGCCCATGGTGCGTATGTTGGCGACCCTGGCGTTACTAACGTACCTGTCTGAAGGGAATTAGAATATTATTTTTCTTATGCTTTTCCATTAGTTAGTGATCATAGTTTGGATTCTAGTTTATCTATTTTTCTGCTATAGGGTTGTTCCCGAGACTATCTGAGTTATAGTAGATTATTTGACAGTTTTCTTAGTTTATTATTGAGACTTTTGGATATTATCTTGATGGTTTAGTTGTGGATGTTATGTGCATATTATTCTTGTTGTGAACCATGTTATCATAGACATTGTATTACGGTCGATGCTGCGGCGTAGGCTGGACTTGGACACGCACTCGTATCCCAAAAAGCGGGTGCGAGTTATGACAAATTTTTATGGTGGCCTATGCAGTTCAGGTTTTGCATAAGATTGCGAACTCGTGGTAGTACCTAAGTTAGTCATACTACTACGGGCCTGCGAATAAAGTTATAGTTAGATATTAGAATAATGTTAAAGAGGTTCACACCATCTGCAAATAGGATTAGGCTCTTAAGTATTTCTTTCACATGCCTTGATATGTTATTGATCTCTATCTTGACTTCAATATAATCCTTAATTTGCATCATGCTTGAATCTTTCAACTGTTTAATAATTTTCCTTTATTATAGCTAATGGATTCTCAGGACAAGAACACCGCTCCCATGGACACCCTACCAGCTGTAGGCGAAACTTCTACAGATGGGACCCCACTGACATATGGAGGATAGCTTACTCATCTGATCGACCAGTCATATCCATAGACCTCGAGGTTCCGTAGAGATGATATTCCACCACCCCCGCAGTTTCCTTCCCAGACTCCACCTCCAGCATCTGTAATGCCTCCAATACCGACACTAGACAATGCTCAGATTCTTGGGTCTTCCAGATACTTTAATTCCCAAACGGAGAAGGCCAACATCTTCCGTAATAGTTTAAGAGAGGCTTTTTAGACTAGAGATGCTCCCCGACCATGCCCAGGAACTTCCAAGGACTTTATGAACCTCAGGTCCTTGGAATTCTATGGGACAGAAGGGATTATCTATGCTGATGAATGGATAGAGAACGTAGAGCAGTTTCTTCGGATGGCTCGAGTTCCTGAAAACTTGAAGATAGAGTCAGCCAGCATGCAGCTTTTCGACATCACCCAGACGTGGTATCGAGATGAGCCCCGACTTTTCATACCAGATATGACTTGGGTAGAGTTCAAGGAGCTATTTAAGAAGAAGTTCTACCCTGACGTGTAGCTCAAGAGGCGTTAGAGAGTCAGTTTGAGAGTCTGGAGTAGGAAAACCTCACCGTCGATGAGTACACCTCAGAGTTTTCTCACCTCAGCCGCTTCACAAAGAGCATAGTCAATGTAACGATCCACTCTGCCCTAGAGGAATGCCGATTCAAACGGCAAGTACAACGACTCAAATGAATCGTTGACTCAAAGAGTTGCGTCGATCTGATGAAGGATCGATGCGAATTGATGCAAGTGTTAAGTTGGCCCGAGGGAAACCATTGAGTCGGTTCGATGATTTTAAGAAATTGAATTGATGCAACGCACATGTCCAATTTGAAGAAATATTGACTTTAGTTGATTTCGTGTGCAGGCTACGCTTTTACATTGAGTGATAAGAGGTCGACATTTTCCCTTATTCACAAAAGTGTCCGTGAAACCAAAATATTGCCTTGCAATGAACTAAGGCAGAGTCAATGGACTTGGCCCTTCAGAAGAATCCAAACTTAGACTTTTAAAGGCGCGCTCAGAGTCTCGTTCGGCCGATGCAATCATCGCTAAGGTGGGTGGCTCCGACGAACTTGTCTTTGCTTAGTCTAGACACATAATAATTCGGACAATATTGCTAGAATCGCTAGGCGATAACTCCTTGCATGCTAATAAAATGACTCAACGCACCTAGCTAAGGAAATAATCTCATCTTGCATGCTTGTGTAGAACATGGAAAGGAACTTAGAAGTTACTTGAACCTCGTACCGCACTTCACGCTCGTGCTAAGGCACAGCTTACTTTTGAGTAGAATTGTCTATGCGTTAACTCATGAACGAAATGCTTGTCACTTAGAACGTACTACAGCTTGAAGCACTAAACGACAAATGGTTCACTGAAATGAGACAGGAAGACTATCAAATAGTCGTTCCGAACAGAGTAATAGAAACATCAAAAGGCTTCGGGACCATTGAGTCGCCAAGACGGTTCCCGTACAGGGTACTGCATAATGAAAGAATGAATGAACGAATGAATAAGTGAATGAATGTATGAATAAATGATCGAATAAGTGAATAAATAAAAGAAAAGAAAGGCATAAAAGAAGAGAAGAATGATTAGTGACACGTATGATGGAACGTATAATGGGGCTCGCTACCCACGCTACATGGATGTCGCTGCCAACCTAGTCGGCAATCGACTATGGCTCACAGACAGCCTATGGCTCAAAGGCAGCCCGTTAAGTTAAAAATGACAAGACAATACGAAATGGTCATGGACAACTCATGCATGAGGAAAAGAAGTAAATAAGGATTCTACGGCAATGATCAACGATATCGTGGCCGGCCTAGACGGAATCATGGCTTACGGGCGGCTTGTGTGAGGGCTTGCTCAACACAAAAGGTGTAAGCCGGGTATTACGTGGCCTATTAGGGTGTACTAGCCATCATCGACTGATAGGAAACTACGATACCAAGATGAATAGTCCAAATGGCTTGTGGTGCTAGCGACCGGTGCATATAGATTAAGTTGGCTCGATTGCGGCAATCCGCGTGTGAGACTTTGCACTGAAACAAGTAATCTGTGAAATCTGAACAACTGAGTAACTGAATGAAATATATTCGAACAAACTTGAGAATGAAACAACTTGAAAAAATATGAGTACATGAAGGAAACACAACTAAACAAAGTTTAAGTATGACACATCTTGGCAACTTAAGTACGTCATTCACCGAGACAGAAACACGTCCATGACGTTTGTATTTTCCTATAAAATAAAATGTTGCCTAACTTGGTTTTCTTGGACAGGAAAGATCGTGTGATAAGTATGGTAAGTTGTACATGTTATTTCTATGCGACACTTGATATCGGTAACACGAGATAGGCTTTAAATCATATATCGTGAAACATATCCTAAGGCAAGATTAGTAAGACAATAACTGATAGATGATGCACAAAAGTAAAACGAACGTGTTTGGTAATGATAGCGAGTGGGCGAGCTAGCCTCCCCATTAGTACATAACAATGTCTGATAACCACATAGATTGTTTGCAACCTACGGAGAATCTCGTCAGGTGCGGAGACTTCCCTCGAACGTGCTAAGGTACAAAACTAACTCTGGAGCCTTCGAGC
>JANAVB010009032.1:0-100619 GCA_029216955.1 Iris pallida | reverse complement strand
ATGGCTTGTATCGCCCACCAAAGTTGTTGTGACGGCTTGGAGGCTTGCTGGGATGGAAGAGGGGTGTTCGAACTGATACAAAGGTGTGGTGGTGGTGGTGGTGGTGATGGAAGTGGTGGACAAGGGGTTTTTAGTCATGTGGACAGAAAGGGGGCTGGCGGCTTGTGCATGATGAGGTGGGTCGATTTTTGGAGTAATAAAGATGGGGCGGCCAGGTTTTTGGATGTTAATATATAAGGACTGAGAGTTTAATGAGTTAGGGTTTGATAGGAGTTGGTTTTGGAAGAATAGGACTTGACTTGGTGGTCCAATGCATAAGATACATAAACATGCACCCAAAAGATTTAGTGGGTTTCTAAAATAGTAAAGTGAATATTGGATGCTTTGCATATTGAATCCAATCATTATTGGCTGATATTAATGGATAAAAATTCATCTAAAATGAATCTACTAGGTTAACAACCTAGAATAGGCTCTACCAAAGCTTGTTGGACAAGTTTGGACTGGTAGATTTATTCGAGTTGAAATAGGTTCTGAAAGTCCATATAATGGATCTTATTTTCCATTTGAATATAAGTAGCACATGGAAATGCAATTGAGTGAGACATGGCATGCATTTTGTAGGCTCAAAATAGGTCAAAATTATATATTATGTCGAAAGGTTTGAATCAAGGTTGAGTCCCTAATTTAAATTGGATAGTACAACGGTAATACAGTAGATAATAGAATTAGCCTTTTTGACCTGAAAGTTGTAGGAAAAAAAGTAGAGTGCAAAGGAATGAATTTGAGTGGGACATGATATGCCTAGATGAAGGTGGACTAATCTAGATTAAAAATACGAAATTTATTTTGAGAAAATGAGATTTGTTGTACTCCTAAAATCAAAGCTACGATAAAGGGAATTTAATAACAAAAAATACTAGTAGAAGATTAACTATTATAAAATAAATTAAATAAAAATTAAAATAGTAACCTAGAAAATTTTAGAGTTTTTATAACCTATCAACCTTAGAAAATTTGGTCCTCAAAATTACACATATGATAATGTAAAAGCAATCAATAATAACAAATTAAAGTAACATACCTAATAATATAAAGAGATGAGTAAACACTTTCGAATCACATCCTCACGTTCCTAAGTCGATTCACCATGTGCATGATACCTCTATGCGATACAGACAAAAGAAATTGTCTGGCCCCGCAAGACTTCCCTTCTTCGGTCCAGAATCTCTATTAGTTGTCGTATGATAAGCTCGGTCCAATAGTGATCTGGAGTGATCAAGAACATGACTAGGGTCTGACACATACCTTGTCAACTAAGATACATGGAACACGTCATGAATACCCTCCAAGGACTGTGGCAATGCATGTCTGTAAGCGACCTCTCCAACTCTCTACAATACATCAAATGGCCCGATATACCTTGGAATAAGCTTCCCTCTTCCTCTAAATCTGATATCCCTCTAGTCGGCAAAATCTTCTGAAATACATGATCTCCTGGCTGAACTCTAATGGTCGATGGTGACTGTCTGCCCAATATTTCTACCTATTTTATCGTGCCCGTAGATGTCCATGAATTCGCTTAACCTTCTGTACAGTGTGAATTATAATTTCAGTCAAAGTATCTGTCTCTTGCCAACATCACTCCAATATACTGGAAAATGACACTTCTTTCCATATAAAGCTTCGAATGGCACAATCCGAATGCTCGCTTGATAACTATTATTATAAAAAAACATGACCAAATGCAAATGGTCCTCCCGTGAGCCTCCAAAGTCAAGCATGCATGCTCTCAACATATGTTCTAAGGTCTGTATGGTATGCTCTGACTAGCAAACCATCTGCAGATGATAAAATATGTTGAACTTTAATCGCGTACCAAGGCTCTCCTGCACACTTCTCCAAAAAATGTGAAGTGAACCTCGAATATCTGTCCGACAAATGATGATTGGCACTCTATGTAACCATACTATCTGCTTTATATATATATATCTGCTATCATCACGTAGATTGGCAAACTCTAAAAGACAGAAAGTTGGCTGCCTTAGTAAGTCGGTCTACGATTACCCAAACTGCATCTCGACCACTTAGGCTCCTCAAAAATTCGAAAACCATCATAATGTGCCCATTCGACTTCGATATGGGTAGCAGCTGAGGTAATCCCATTGAACTCTGATGCTCAGTGTAAACTCCCTCATTTTTAGAGAATTTTTTGTGTATATATATATATATATATATATATATATATATATATATATATATATATATATATATATATATATATATATATACTAAGGATTTTTTTGTTATTATTATTTTAATTATTTAGAAGGATAGATATGGTTAATTAGGTTATTAATTAATGTTGAACAATACACTTATTTATTTTTTATATATGACTTATAAATGTGAGAAATAGTAAAAAATAATTTTTTATTATCTTGGTATTTATAATTGCTTTCAAAATTTAATAAAAATATATTAAAATATTTTTGGATTTATGCAGTCAATAAATATTTGGTACCAAATTTTCATTATTTATAATTATGAAAATTTGTACAAATTGTTACGTAAAATATTGTAGAAATTTTTATAAATTTATTTTAGAAATATTTTTTATTTATTTAATAGGGTGTAAGTTATTTTTTAAAAAGGAAAAATGGGGGGGAAAAAACTAAACCCTACTGATTTCTCGCAAGAAATTCATTGAATTTCTCGCGAGCACCAAAGCTTTAAAACCCCCGACCCCCTTCCATGTTAGCAACCAATATAAGAAGAAGAAATATGTGAGATTCAAACTCACTTAAATCCCCATCAAAATCCACCAAATCTTTTCCAAATTGAACCTTATCTCATTCTCCTCCAATCTATTCGAATTCCATTCAAATTCGTGTGGAAGGTTAATCAAGAAATTGATTTTAAACCCTAGATAAAAATTGAGTTCGAACAAAAGAAAAAAACCTTTCTTCCTCAAACTCCACATCACCGTTACCTTCTCTAGCGCTTGCCGATCGCCGAAGACCGCATGAAATGCCCACAACCGCTACCGATCGCAGGAGATCACTTGAACGCTGCCAGACCCGCATGCGGCCAAGTGATAGCAACCACTGACTTGAACCACCAACTCCGTACCGCTCTTGCTCCCTCATCAGTTGATCATTTTGTAATCTAATTGCTCAGATACATTCACAACATATAGGTCTTTGATCCCTGTCAACCAACTTTTGACCTAGGTGATCCTAACACGAGAAATTTGAGCCAGAAATCTTAGAAAAAATTAGGTTTCAAACCCGAAAATAGTGCAGTAAATCAATTGTAGGACCTAGTTTGGAAAGATGATTTGGGTCAGGATACTTTAAAAAATTTGAAATCTCTTCATACCTGTTTGTAGTCAACCTAACCAGCATCTTGATGATGCTTTTAGATTTGAAACTTCCATGTATATAGTTCTGTAAACTATTTCAAAAATTAGGAAAAAATAGTGTCCAAAATAATAATTTTTTAGAAAAATTCACCGATACGGCATGTGCCCCGACAAACTGGGCAACGTGGTCGTAAACCAAAAGCATCGAAAGGTGCGTATTGACTTCGGGGACACGTCGGATTCAATAAAACTCAATTTTGTTGTATGGGCGTGACGAAATCAAGTCGTATCTGTCACGACCTGCACCCTAGAGTAAGGGCACGAGATGTGGGTACGTCCAGCCTACACTGCAGTGTCGACGATAGAATGCTGTCCTAGGTCAAACATCTAACAATATAAAGGTACCTGTACAGTATGTACACTCCGAATTGAGGTGACATAACAAATACAGTCTCAATCACATCTAAGGTAGATCATGATAAAAGATAGATAGATAGATAAGAACAGAATGAACCCACAGAGAAAACAATCCAGATATAGTCTAAGTGTCTAAAATAAATACATAACCAGAAACATCAGATAAAACAAACTCCCAGTATATACAATAATGTATCAATAAGAAGACAAGATAAGAGTCTAAGCTAGCAGTCTAAACCACTGGTGGTAGATCCTCTACTACAAGTGGGTCCAAGTCACAAGTGTTGTCTAAAGCTGTACCATAATGGGTAGACACCAGAGCCTCATCACTGTAAAATTTTCAATAGGTCCAGTCAGGACAGGAGCGAGTACAGTACATCTCAACAAATCATAACAGGTTAGGAAATATAAACATGCTAGAGCGTAAGATACAAGAAACTGAAGAACAACATGATGTAAAAAAAAAGAGACTGTAAGTAAATAGCTACAGTATATAGAGAACTAATAGTGACTAGTGATTCAGAGCACAAGATGGTTATGTAAATGGCACGATGTTGCACAAGATTAATCTAAAGAGGTTGAACATGAGTAATCTACTTGATTGAATACATAACCACTTCTACTCCCCTGTCCCAATCAATACACAAGGATCTAGCCAAGTTATGTTATTGCACACGAAGTATAGTCGTACACGAAGATCATATGAACACATGATTGTACACGATTTGCACATGAATGTCACGAATACAAGGAGTACATGATGCTCCGATAAAGTACTCGAACATGAAATACCCGATGTATCCGCTAAGGGGATAACATTGTACGAAAGATCCATATAGTACTAATCTGTGTTTCCAACGTGTCAGCATCATGTAAAGTAATCTAAAGCAAGAAATATAATCCTAAACAAGATATGAAATGATCAGAGAATGTACTCGCCTGTATCCTGAGTATCCGAAGAGAATCTACTGTCCGAGGAGTGGTATCTGTCTCCTATAGAACAGTACAAGTCACTATAAGTCTAAAATAATATATCAGACTGCTACAATGCATCTACATGATGTTTGGGGTCTAACTGGACTAAAGTCAACTCTCGGTCAACTCTAGTCAACTAGACTAATCAAACTAGGTCAACTAGGTCAAGCCTAAGCCAAACAAGTCTCACTAAGCCTAACCAGCCTATTCTAGAAAGCACACACACTATCTAGGCTATACAAGCCAACTACACACTTAACTGGCATTCAAGCCATACCCATAGGCAATGAGCCATAGGTATACACCCATAGGCTATGTTACCTATAGTCCAAACCACATATTCACACATATACATATATTAATATTAATCTAATTTCATATAATAACACACATTTACCTATAGCTATAACATAGAAATATATATATATATATATATATATATATATATATATTATATATATATATATATATATATATATATATATATATATATATATATATATATAAGGTAATAGGGTAAGGGCACAAGTGTAGATTGTAACGCCCCTGTCCCAAAATACGTAGGACCAGGTACGTAGATATGCCAGCTGTATACATACGAAATACATGGACCTCGTATGTATATATATGCTGTAAATGTAGTAATCCAAGACAACTAAATCTCATCCACAATGAAAGAAATAATAATATAGAAATTAACTTTAATATTTATGAAACAATCGTTGGGCAGAGACAAAGTCCACTACCAACTAATTTAAATAGAGAAGAAATATACAAAGAAAGTGATTGGTCGAGCGAAGCAATGACAAGTCCAAAAGCAGTCATCATGATGGAAGGAATGGCCTTAGCTAGCAAGAAAACACGAAGACACACACCTGGGGAAAAACCAGGTCCTCAGAGGGACGTAACAAGACACATAATATCATGCCGATAAACTGAATAAATAATCTCAACATAAAAGTATGCACGAGTAAAGGTTCCTAACCATTCTACGTGGATTTCAATTTAGAGGACAACGTTCTACGCAGGGGCTGTCTCAAGCATGTAATAAAGAGTGGCCAACAAGTAGCGCTCATCCGAGATACTATCGGCCGGGTAACACGTAGCGCTCATCCGAGACACTATCTCCCAAAATATGTATAAAAAGTAGCCCCTACGCTAGTAGCTGTCCCCTCCCCCCAATGATACTATACGTGCATCGTAACCACGACACACCAACACGTGTCGTTTCCACAACACGGGTTTATAATAGATAACTGTCAAGTCTTCTAATCATGCATCTATTGACAGTTATTCCTACGCATACGCACGGGTGATCAGCCAACACGCAAGTGACCACTACATGATACTCTCTCACACACAACTCGTGTATAATCGTGACAAGTCAATGTGACACACTAAATTTGACGGTAGTCCCTTAACTCTAAGCCAAAAATATAGTAATTTGCATTTACATATAATTTAAAAAGAAACAACTAAAACATGCATGATATTGAGCAGAAAATTTAAACAGTAAAGGCAAGGTGTCTTGCCTGGTTGACGCCTGAGGTGGTGCGAAGATTCGACATATTCTGATGTGTCCAATAGCCATGGTCGATGGACAGAGGTCTGAAGTCGCGATGAAATAGATATGTTCAGTTATTATCAAGATTGGTCATCAACGAGAATTCGTGGAGAAAGTGCTTGCTTATACTTAGAAAACATTTATAATACTTTAAAATATAGTTAGAAATATTTATAATTTGTTTGTAGTTAAGGAAATCCATAAAAATATGTTTAAATAATAATATAAGAAATACCAGAAATTTAACCAACTTTTTTAGTACAAAATCATCATTTGAAAACTATATATATATATATATTTTTAAATAATAATTTGTAATATAGAAATTTAGTTTAGGAATAAGCTCTAAATTTTGAATTTACATATAGGGCGAAGCCCAAAAGTTTATAATATATTTTTGAAATAGTAATTATATATACTTATAAGATAATCATTAATGAATACCAACCCAAAAATAATGATAATAATAGTAATAATAATAAATAATAATAATAATAATAATAATAATAATAATAATAATAATAATAATAATAATAATACATATAATAATAAATCCCTTAGAATGAAATAACCTTTCCCCCAAATTCATCACAGTGGAGAGAGAGAGAGAGAGAGGAAGAGGAGAAGAGCTGGGGGTTACCAGAGGATCGCGCGCGGGGGCTCTCGCCGCGGTGCTCGGCGCTGTCGCCGGCGAGCAGCTAGGGCCTACTGGCGTGGAGGCTCCGTCGTAAGGCGGCGGCGCGGAAGGGGCGATCGCGCACGGCATGGGGCGACCGAGACCGAGGAGCAGCACGGCGGCGGATGGCTGTCGAGATCCATGGCGGGCGGAGCGGCGCAGGTGGTGGCGCACTCAACGGCGGAAGGTGCTCGCGGAGAGGGCAACTCTCAGGCGGGCTGAGGCCGGCCTCGGCGGCGCGCTTGGCCGTCCACGAGTGGAGGCAGGGTCGGAGGAGTTCCGGCTAGCAGCGACGGGTAGGAGGAGCCATGCGGTGGCGGCTCGGGGCAGTGGTCGTGCCGAACGCGGCGGAGCGCTCCGGTAGTGAAGGGGATGGGAAACTGGTGAGCGAGAGGGAGGAGGAGTTACCAGCGGGAGGTTCGCCGGAGTGGGGTCGAGATCTGGCGAGCGTGGCGGAGTATGGCATCACGCCGCTCGCGGAAATCGACGGAAGAATCCCCGGTCAATGGTGCGGCGGTTTGCACGATCGGTGGGGGAGCCACCGCTCGGGCGGAGGCGGAGCGGCTGCTGGGGCGATCTTGGTCAGGTTGGGTTTTCTCCTACTTTTTTTAATGGATGGTGACTTGTTTGTCGGGATGGTGGATGGCGAGGCTGTCGATGGTGTCGGTTGTCGGAAAGTGGGTGGTCGGAGATCTTGGGGAAGAGGGGTTCGGAAAGGAGAAGGAGGATGTGGCTGCGGATTTGGTGGTGGAGTCGACCAGAGTTGGTCGTGGTGGTGGTGTGCTGACGGAGTGGTGCTGCTGGCTTTGGCCGATGGGGTGGTGAGGGGATGATGATAACAGAGATGGTGAAGACGGGGATTTGGGTGATGACGGGTGTGATGGTGATCAGGAGGCTGTGTCGAGGGTGGTTTTGGCGGAACATGAAGAGGTTGGCTGTACGTGTCTGGGATAGTCGTGGGGGTGGCCGAGGTGGTGAAGTAAGGTGGGCGTTCGGGTAGTCGAGGCGGTGTGGTGCAGAAGCTCGGGTTAGGGTTTGAATTAGGCGAGTCCGTGTCGGGGAGTGTCCGATACGGTAGGGATGAGTTATTGGAGAAATCATGTCCAAATTTGTCGGACACGAGGATGAATTGTATATGTAGAAAAAGAATATATGGGAAGGCGACACGGACACGATGCACGGCACTCTGGTTGTGGTAGAATTTTATTATGGAGAGAATTATGGAAGAGTACCTGCCTATTTATAGGATGTGGGAATTCCCATTAGGATAAAGATTGGGATTGTTTAAATTCCCATTAGATAAATCGTAATTTAATTTAAAATCAAATCCAAATCTACATACGAATTCAATTTAAATCAAATCTCAATTTAAATAAAATTCTATTTTAAATCTAGATCATCAAATAAATATAAATTCTACCATTAATTTAACATCGGTTTAAAATCCAATTCAATATATAAAACTTATCTTAAATTTAAAAGCCATTTTAAAATAAGGTCAATAAAATTCTTTCCAAATTTAAATTATCCAAATTTATAAACTATTAAATTAAACAAGATTAAAAATATCTTTTTCACATCTATTAAAATATGCTATTTATAAATTTTGAAAATCAAGAATATTATTTAAATATTAATTTATAAAGTAGCTTTTGTAAATGATAAAATAGATTAATACACAAATTCCAAATTTCGTAAATATCTAGAATATATTTTATATAAACCAAAATTTTTCTAAACTACTACTTATTTTTAAACAACAAAATAAATTACCCTTTTAATTTATATAAGGTTTTGGCAATAACGACAAATATATATAATTACTTTGGAAACTATATTTTCCATAAAAATAAATCTATATAAAAATATTTTTCTAAAAATATGTCCCTCGCACATATTCGCACTCGTCGAGCAAAACGAAAAATAAAATTCCGTGCACGACGTACAATACGACTACGCGGCGTACAATACAAAAAATTTAAATCAGTACCAAAAAAATATACAGTAGAAATTTAGGGGTTTTACATCCTACCCAACTTAAAAGAATTTCGTCCTCGAAATTAAAAATTTGTGGGGGGTGAGAAGACACGAGGGGGGTATCGAGGGGGAACAAGCAATGACAATGGTTCAACAAATCATGTCGCAAGAAATTGCGATCTAGATCATAGAAGAAATAATACGGTATGGTCATAATCGATAGGAAGGCTAAAGGAAGGTCTAGTATAATGCCTTCGTCCTTCTAAAATAGGTGAAGGCGAAAGCAATAAGGAGTTCAAAAGGGAATATTTATCGAGTACGAATACGTGATTCAAAGACGTCCGAATAAGTTCAAAAGAATTGCCAAGGCAGTCGCGGGGGAGACTCTAGGGCCGAGTTAACTACGTCTCCATCCACGTTGAACAATATACAAAAAGCGAACCAAGTGCACTATGGTTGATCAGACCATAATACGTTGGTTCTGATTAGACAATGTATTAATGGGCGCCCACATTAAACATATGTCATGATCAAGCTTTGATAAAGATAAGCTTGCAAAGCTAAGCTATTTTAGCATCATAGGTAAATAAAATATTAAGTAAATGGTGATGATGAAAGAAATCAATTAGTCCAAGATCTTATAAAATCTAAGTTCCGTCCGAAATTTGGGCCTATGCAGTCGGCTTGGTTGACTAGCTAAGTTAGGGCCTACTGCATTCTATGGTCCAAGTGAACCTATCAATGTGGTCCACAAAATATTGTTTAGGTCGTGGGATATTCTACTCAATCTTACAAAAATTAAACTAATGGTGGGATAGGTACAACAGTCAAGATAAAATGCAAGGTTAAGCATGTAAGGAATTAAGTAGAACAAAATCATATATCGGTTCGAAAGAATTGAGTCGAGGTCGGGTCTCATCTATAGTTAAAAAAAGAAAGAAAGTATCTTGGTTTCACGGTAGGGGTTAGATTCTAGTCTTTTTGATCCGAAAGTCGTAACATGAAATTAGGGTACAAGGAGGCGTGTTTTAGTGGCACATGTTATACCTACATGAAGGTGGGCTTGTCTAGGTCTTACATGTGAAATTTGTTGGAAGAAAAAGTGTAGTGTTGTGCTCCAAATACCCAAGTCACGGTAAAGGACACAAAAGAAATTAAAATAGAAAGTGGGAGTTCATGAGATAATGATTAACGAACCAAATAAGTGACTGAGCTAAAGCATGAAATAAAGATAACTTAGATTCTAACAAATCAAGGTAAAATAAATTAGGAGTACAGTTTCTAGGGAAAGGATAGCCACTTAGATGGTATATGATCATGGAACAATCTAATCATTTCTCAAGTTTCAAATGATTAGATGGTCATGACAAAAGATCTAGAATTGAGGGATGGTCGAGTAAGTCAAAAGATATGTTCATCGGTTTGGTCGATGACTAACTATACTTGTGTATATGCAATATGTACAATACTTCTATCTCACTAGGGTGACCTTCCTTGCCTCTTGGTCCTCTATCAATATGATCTAATCTAAATTTCAAGTTCCTCGGAGTTTCTCAATAAAAATTTTTTTTAGGATACCCCACCAAAATTTCTAATTATCTTAAGCTACCAAGTCTAATCAAAATTTAAATTTCCAATCAATCTTGAAATAGTCCTTGTATATTGCAATTTGAACATACTACCCTCTTTTTTTTACCAAAATTTAAATATCCATAATCAAGGTTTTAAACTTGAAATCTAAATAACTTTTTTTTTAATCATAGATCATATGACATAATTTAATTCAAAAACCTTTTACCAAAATTTACAATCATCCTCAAATTTTGGTTAATCATAAATCATAATTCCATATTTAAAATTTTAAGATCCTTTTCCAAATCAAATTTACATCATTCCAAAATGTATAGCTATAACTCGATAAATCATAAATGCTCAATGACCTTCAAAAATTAAAACGCAAATCAAATTAATTTATTTTCTCGATCTAGCTATCCTCTTGTGTATATCATCTTGTAATATCAAAATAAAATTCCAACTACCTTTTGACGGCGGTAATGTGCTATTATCCAACTTGGAATTAACTAATCCCTATGATTATTTTTCTAGGAAAAATAAATGTCTTTATACTCAAATATATCCTTAATGGATATTAACTGTCAATGCAATCTATCTAGCCATGTGTTTAACCTATGGGCATATACTAGTGTAGTCATCTTACTAAACACGAAACTAAGAAATTTACGGTAGAAGGAGTCAAGCAAGATGCAATTCAAGGAGGTCGAACGAGAGTTCAAAATTCGAAGTCAAGAAAGGATGTCAAGTAGGTGGATGAGATTCTAGACTCTAATCCTATATTGCAGGCCCGTTTGGTACAATCATGTAACCGAAACGACAAACTTGACCTGTATGGGCCGCCACAAAAACATGTAACGCCCCAGTCCCAAAATACGTAGGACCAGGTACGTAGACATGCCAGCTGTATACATACAAAATACATGGACCTCGTATGTATACATAAGCTGTAAATGTAGTAATCCAAGACAACTAAATCTCATCCATAATAAAAAGAATAATAATATAGAAATCAACTTGAATATTTATGAAACAATCGTTGGGCGGAGACAAAGTCCACTACCAACTAACTTAAATAGAGAAGAAATATACAAAGAAGGTGATTGGTCGAACGAAGCAATGACAAGTCCAAAAGCAGTCATCATGATGGAAGGAATGGCCTTAGCTAGAGCACCTGCAAGAAATCACGAAGACACACACCTGGGGAAAAACCAGGTCCTCAGAGGGACGTAACAAGACACATAATATCATGCCGATAAACTGAATAAATAAGCTCAACATAAAAGTATGCACAAGTAAAGGTTCCTAACCATTCTACGTGGATTTCAATTTAGAGGACAACGTTCTACGCAGGGGCTGTCTCAAGCATGTAATAAAGAGTGGCCAACAAGTAGCGCTCATCCGAGACACTATCGGTCGGGTAATACGTAGCGCTCATCCGAGACACTATCTCCCAAAATGTGTGTAAAAAGTAGCCCCTACGCTAGTAGCTGTCCCCTCCCCCCAATGATACTATACGTGCATCGTAACCACGACACACCAACACGTGTCGTTTCCACAACACGGGTTTATAATAGATAACTGTAAAGTCTTCTAATCATGCATCTATTGACAGTTATTCCTACGCATGCGCATGGGTGATCATCCAACACGCAAGTGACCACTACATGATACTCACAACTCTCACACACAACTCGTGTATAATCGTGACAAGTCAATGAGACACACTAAATTTGACGGTAGTCCCTTAACTCTAAGCCAAAAATATAGTAATTTGCATTTACGTATAATTTAAAAAGAAACAACTAAAACATGCATGATATTGAGCAGAAAATTTAAACAGTAAAGGCAAGGTGTCTTGCCTGGTTGACGCCTGAGGTGGTGCGAAGATTCGACATATTTCGATGTGTCCAATAGCCATGGTCGATGGACAGAGGTCTGAAGTCGCGAGAAAATAGATATGTTCAGTTATTATCAAGATTGGTCATCAACGAGAATTCGTGGAGAAAGTGCTTGCTTATACTTAGAAAACATTTATAATACTTTAAAATATAGTTAGAAATATTTATAATTTGTTTGTAGTTAAGGAAATCCATAAAAATATGTTTAAATAATAATATAAGAAATACCAGAAATTTAACCAACTTTTTTAGTACAAAATCATCATTTGAAAACTATATATTTATATATATATATTTTTAAATAATAATTTGTAATATTGAAATTCAGTTTAGGGATAAGCTCTAAATTTTGAATTTACATATAGGGCGAAGCCCAAAAGTTTATAATATATTTTTGAAATAGTAATTATATATACTTATAAGATAATCATTAATGAATACCAACCCAAAAATAATGATAATAATAGTAATGATAATAATAAATAATAATAATAATAATAATAATAATAATAATAATAATAATAATAATAATAATAATAATAATACATATAATAATAAATCCCTTAGAATGAAATAACCCTTCCCCCAAATTCATCACATTGGATAGAGAGAGAGAGAGGAAGAGGAGAAGAGCTGGGGGTTACCAGAGGATCGCGTGCGGGGGCTCTCGCCGCGGTGCTCGGCGCTGTCGCCGACGAGCAGCTAGGGCCTACTGGCGTGGAGGCTCCGTCGTAAGGCGGCGGCGCGGAAGGGGCGATCGCGTACGGCATGGGACGGCCGAGACCGAGGAGCAGCACGACGGCGGATGGCTGCCGAGATCCATGGCGGGCGGAGCGGCGCAGGTGGTGGCGCACTTAACGGCGGACGGCGCTCGCGGGGAGGGCAACTCTCAGGCGGGCTGAGGCCGGCCTCGACGGCGCGCTCGGCCGTCCACGAGTAGAGGCGGGGTCGGAGGAGTTCCGGCTGGCAGCGACGGGCAGGAGGAGCCATGCGGTGGCGGCTCGGAGCAGTGGTCGTGCCGAACGCGGCGGAGCGCTCCGGTAGTGAAGGGGGCGGGAAACTGGTGAGCGAGAGGGAGGAGGAGTTACCAACGGGAGGTTCGCCGGAGTGGGGTCGAGATCTGGCGAGCGTGGCGGAGTATGGCATCACGCCGCTCGCGAAAATCGACGAAAGAAGCCCCGGTCAATGGCGCGACGGTTTGCACGATCGATGGGGGAGCCACCGCTCAGGCGGAGGCAGAGCGGCTGCTGGGGCGATCTTGGTCAGGTTGGGTTTTCTCCTACTTTTTTTTAATGGATGGTGACTTGTTTGTCGGGATGGTGGATGGCGAGGCTGTCGATGGTGTCGATTGTCGGAAAGTGGGTGGTCGAAGATCTTGGGGAAGAGGGGTTCGGAAAGGAGAAGGAGGATGTGGCTGCGGATTTGGTGGTGGAGTCGACCAGAGTTGGTCGTGGTGGTGGTGTGCTGACGGAGTGGTGCTGCTGGCTTTGGCCGATGGGGTGGTGAGGGGATGATGATAACAGAGATGGTGGAGACGGGGATTTGGGTGATGACGGGTGTGATGGTGATCAGGAGGCTGTGTCGAGGGTGGTTTTGGCGGAACATGAAGAGGTTGGTTGTACGTGTCTGGGATAGTCGTGGGGGTGGCCGAGGTGGTAAAGTAAGGTGGGCGTTCGGGTAGTCGAGGCCGTGTGGTGCAGAAGCTCGGGTTAGGGTTTGAATTAGGCGAGTCCATGTCGGGGAGTGTCCGACACGGTAGGGATGAGTTATTGGAGAAATCATGTCCAAATTTGTCGGACACGAGGATGAATTGTATATGTAGAAAAAGAATATATGGGAAGGCGACACGGACACGATACACGGCACTCTAGTTGTGGTGGAATTTTATTGTGGAGAGAATTATGGAAGAGTACCTGCCTATTTATAGGATGTGGGAATTCCCATTAGGATAAAGATTGGGATTGTTTAAATCCCCATTAGATAAATCGTAATTTAATTTAAAATCAAATCCAAATCTACATACGAATTCAATTTAAATCAAATCTCAATTTAAATAAAATTCTATTTTAAATCTAGATCATCAAATAAATATAAATTCTACCATTAATTTAAAATCGGTTTAAAATCCAATTCAATATATAAAACTTATCTTAAATTTAAAAGCCATTTTAAAATAAGGTCAATAAAATTCTTTCCAAATTTAAATTATCCAAATTTATAAACTATTAAATTAAACAAGATTAAAAATATCTTTTTCACATCTATTAAAATATGCTATTTATAAATTTCGAAAATCAAGAATATTATTTAAATATTAATTTATAAAGTAGCTTTTGTAAATGATAAAATAGATTAATACGCAAATTCCAAATTTTGTAAATATCTAGAATATATTTTATATAAACCAAAATTTTTCTAAACTACTACTTATTTTTAAACAACAAAATAAATTACCCTTTTAATTTATATAAGGTTTTGGCAATAACGGCAAATAGATATAATTACTTTGGAAACTATATTTTCCATAAAAATAAATCTATATAAAAATATTTTTCTGAAGATATGTCCCTCGCACATATTCGCACTCGTCGAGCAAAACAAAAAATAAAATTCCGTGCACGACGTACAATACGACTATGCGGCATACAATACAAAAAATTTAAATCAGTACCAAAAAAAATATACAGTAGAAATTTAGGGGTTTTACGTAGATGTTCCTAGGTGTACACATGTGTGTGTAATTTATATAGAAATTAGGGTGTGTGTGTGTGGAATTTGTGAGAGTATAAAGTGTCAAGGCAATATGGCATGGTGTCAAGTGACAGTGAGGTATAATAGGTGAATGTGTGAAAGCATGACAGTTAGCAATAGGTTGACAGTAGAGTGCTAGGTTAGGAAATGTGTGTGTACATGTAGTATCAATGTGGATTGATGTGTGGAAACATTAGGAAAAACAGTGAACAAAACTTCAGATTTAGGAAACCTAAATGACAGTGGCTAGTTGGGGTGTGTGTGAGAGTTAACAGTTAATAGGGTGTATTTAAACAGGGAACCAATCTCAGGGAATTGGGAACCCAATTGACAGTTCAAAAATTTGGGAAAACAGGGACTAAATCTCAGGATTTGAAATGACAGTTATAAACATCCAACTCACATACCTCAATTGCCAATCCTAACTATAATCAATCCAATTCAATTCGCACATGTAATCCATCATTAAAATAAACTAATACACATACCCATGGGTTTAAACATGGCAATATTTAACATTGAAAAAAAATAGTTTAAAGGAGGAAAGAAATCCAAAAATTTCTTTCCCGGGCTGTGTATCAGTCCAGGCCATACACATATCGAAATCCTATTTGAAATGCAACATAAACTAACCTTTAAACAACTAACAACCATATATTACGAATAACATAGAATTTGAAAAAAACAAACTCTATTTTGAAAAGGGAATAAAAATTTGGAATGAAGAACATGGCAGTCACAGTTTACCTATACCAATCAACAACGCAAAAACCAAATCGAACCTAAAACCTAACACAATCAGTAAGCAATCAACCTAGCAGATACTAATACATATGTACAATCGATTTAATGTGACAAATAATCATTAGAATTAGTTTAAACATGAATTGAAAGTTCAGGATATCAAAAACTGGATTATGTATCAGTCCACATTAGGAAATTCAATTTCGAGATCAAAAACACATTAATAGTCCAATCAAACGGTTGGTAATTCATGTAAGATATGTACACGTGTCATACAAGTCATTCGTGTCCTACCAAGTGGACACGAACGTGTCCAGCACTCAAAGACACGTACACGTGCACTGCATAGCATGCAGCGTCGTGCACCCGTGCACGCATGTCCAGTGTACAACACAGGCCACGTAGAGACACGTGGCCGCGCACACGTGTACGCCTAGGGTAGGGGTACTTGTCCACGTGCCTGAAACGTGTCCACGTCACGTGTCGTGTCGGTTTTTAAGCCATGTCAGGGCACAAATTTGTGCGTGCATAGTCCGCGCGCGCGACCAGTACGGCCAGTACGAGGAGGAGAACTCCTCGCACATGCAACCATATCGACCCAAACTTTGGGAGGATGGTGGCAGACATTGCCCCATCACGCTCACCAATTTTGGCGTGTCCACGTGTCCTGTGTTGGGAGTTCTCAGCCCCGAGATGCATGACACAGTATACGTGCGTGCACAGCGTGTCCAACTTGAGAATTCGACACAACGAGACACCAAAATACCTAAATACCCTTCACAAAAATTAACAAACACATCTATATCTAGGATTCTATTCAAGTGGATTTACAAAAACAACAAATCGAATTGGTTTGGGTATTTCGTCGAACACCTAGCCTATAGGTTCGATACGTGTCCGATACGGACACGTAATCTAATGCAAATGACACAAAATTTCTACAGTAGCTATGGGACACCTATTCCTAAGCCATCATGCACTAAAAATAGGATTAAATCATAATTTGAGGGTGTTTACCTATGTGTGTCAATCCTCCAAGAAAGCCCAAATAGAAAGATTCCAAATGCTAACTCCAAAGCTCCAAATGAATCCAAAACTGAGATTAACCTCCAGAAATAATAAACATACAAAAATTAGGTCCTAATGCAAAGACTAGGATTAAAAAGGAATTAAAATGAATTTATGGGGATTTTTGGAAAGGAAAAATACCTTTTCTTCAAAAACTAGGTCAAGATCTAAAAGAGGCAAGAAATCCTCAACATGACATTAAATAGGGAGGGGCTCTCCTATGGCTGGTCATAAGTTGCAAAATTAGGGTTAGGGTTTCCTAAATAGGCCCATGGGCTTAAGTCCTAATCATTTAAGTCATCAAGTCATAAGCCATTTCATAAAACCATAAGTCATGACTTAAATTCACTAGACCAAATCCCCTCATTCTAAAACTAATCTCTAATGAATAAAATGGGTTAACTCAAGTTTGACTAGGGTTACCATAGCTAGAGTTAGGTTCTAGGCTAGTCTACAAGTCTCAATAAGTCAAAGTCCAAACTAGGAATCCCAATCCAATATTTTAACCAAGAATTCTAATAAGCTGAAATGACCAAATTACCCCGAGGCTAAAAATTATAAATAAATATCCCTAATCACTTGGTTAGGCTCTAGGTCAGATAGTCTCTCGGGTTTCACTAGCAGCACATCAAAATCACAAGTCATGACTTAAAACAGTTTTTAAATAGTTTAAAATGATTAAAAATTACCAAAATCATAATATAAAATAAATAACAATAATAATAATTATAATTACAAAATTTTAAAATTACCCTCATCTGAAAAACTGGGTGTTACAGTATCGGTCTATATACCCCTTATCGGTCCCTTTGCAAACTAGCCTACAACTTCGTGCACGTTCGTCATCTTGAGACGAAACTTGTGCCACTTGACTCGTGTCAATTTTTGTTCCTGTAAGCCAAGTTTGGTCCGATTCTAAGAAGGTCGATCGGAACGCTATTTTGGCGTGGCTACGACCCGATCCAACAGAAAAATTGTGCACGGCTCTCCGGAATCCAACCTTGGACATACAGTTGAGTTCGTAACATCAAACCAGATCCGCAGACATATTATTTGATGACTTTAGAGACCGTAGGTATTGGCATGCTTTTCGGAGCAAAGAGGGTCCAATAGCGGATACCAATTTGGCCTAAAATATTGATTTTATCCATGTGTCCAGAATTGGACTTATGGGTAGGCAATTTTAGACATTTCTTTTACACCAAAAATGTTGGTGATATTTATTTCAACATCCGGAGACGTTTACGAAAATCCTACCATTGTTGCTTCTATCGGCTTGTCGTGTTTGGCTCCTGGGAGTTGTCAGATCACCATGCCATCACCAGACAAGATACCTTGCCACTATATTTTAATTAATTACTATCATTTAGCATGGATATTTAGTATTTATTATTTTCTTTACTTATTTCCATTTTACTGCCTTTATTTATTTTATGCAAATAACTTCTTAGTTATGTTCCTATCACTTTTGTTATTATGCATGACTTAGAGTTAAGAATACTACCCTATATTTTGATGCATTCATTGGCCTTGACACATGTGATACATGAGTCACAAGTCACATATCGGTCTCGGACTTGCGTAGTCGGCTGGCCACCGACATAAGGACATACGTTAGAGAATAACTGCTAATAGAGTTACATGCTAGAAGACTTAGCAGTTATTAGTTGCACTATATAAGAGATTCGACGGAAAGAACACGATTGTGCATTGACTACCTCCCTATCTATCATAGACTTGGTCGCTACTGAGGAACGATAGATAGACTATTTGCTATAGACTCATTCGACACTAAGGAATGGTATATAGTATTTAGACTCACTATTGAGGTACTGTACTGTATTATTATTATTTTTGACCTGACCTAGTAGTCATACGACCATATATTATTCTCATGATGCATTTTTCACTTAGAATGGACCTTAATCCGTTTAGGTATATGTACTTTTCCATATATTTATGTACTTATACCCGAGCATAGCTTGGAATAGTATTTTATCGTGAACTAGTGTATGATACCTTGTCCTTGTTTGGTTGTAGGTGTGGTACATTGCTTCGATGATAAGGTACTGAACCATGTTATGATCTGAATTATTGTTGAGTAGTTTATATTCAGTTTATATGACATGTTTTATGTATCTTCTTACGGCCCTATGAGAACCTGGTGTATCTTGTGACGTTTGATTTTTCTGCTTACTTGTATCTTTTATTTATTTTTAGGATGTCGGACTCCATTCTCTTTTTAGCTTGGTAGTGGATTTGTTTCCACCCGACTATGTATCTTTTGACTCTTTATTTTATTCTATATGGACTATTGCATTATTTTTGTGTTCCGTGGATGAGATATAGATTATCTATGACTGGCCTATGATTTATTATTTACGGCTTATGTGTGTGTACGAGGATTCTATATATTGGAGTGTTCTTCGTATGCATGTAGCAGTCATATTTTGTATGCCTAGTCCTATGTATTTTAGGATTGGAGCGTTACACTCAGCCTTAACTTGCCGACACACCAAACACTTTTCTACAAAATTGGGCTATTTCTTTTTATTTCAACAATAATACTGCCTCAAGTCTCTGTACATCTTCGTTCTGGATTAATAGAATATGCTAAACTGTGTGCCTCCGCCATTAACTCCTGACAAAGCTCTCCATTGGAAACATAAAGGCGATCTGTACACCTCAACATTCTATCCTCGTGAATTTGCAACATGCTCTGTAAGCCAGCCTATGTCCTTTGTTGAAGTCGCTGAAATCTGGCATATGTCGGTAGTAAAACCTTGATCCTCTCGACCAGTAATGACTGCACCCGAAGGCTCGTCAACTGGCCATCTACTCTTGACGGTATAACTTCTATCCCCAACTTCTGCAAATCCTCTAATAGATGTGGCTGAGTCATCAAAAGAAATGCCATGGGTATCCTACTCAAAGCATCAGCTACTATATTATCCTTTCTGGGGTGGTACTGTAAGTCAATCTCGAAATCCTTTATCAACTCCAACTATCTTCTCTGCCTCAAATTTAAATCTTTCTTAGTGTAGACATATTTCAAACTCTTATGGTCTATATAAATTTATACCCGCTCTCCATGTAAATGATGTCTCTACAGCTTCAAGGCAAATATCGCTATACCTAGCTCTAAGTCGTGAGTGGGGTAATTCTTCTCATGTGTCTTCAATTACCTAAAAGAATAAGCTACAACCTTCCCATGATGCATTAAAACACATCCTAGTCCCTAACCGGATGCGTTTCTCTAGATTATGAACCCTCCTGTTCCAGTTGGCAGTCAAAATAGGTGTTGTGGTCAGACACATCTTCAACTCATCATATGTCGCCTGACACTCCTCTATCCACCCAAAATCCTGCTCCTTGCAGGACAACCGAGTCGCCAGTTCCGCAATCCTCGCAAAGTACTCTACAAATCTTCGATAATATTCGATAAGTCCAAGAAACTTTCTCACCTCAGAGGCGGTGGTCGAAACAGGCCACGTCTCTAATGCTGATATCTTGGTTTGATCAACTTAAATGTCATCTTTCGAGACAATGTGTCCAAGAAAAGAGATACAGTCTAAAAAGAACTCGTACTTACTCAACTTCACATGGAGCCTTTTGTTCGTCAATATCTCTAGAAGAATCCTCAAGTTCTTCTGATACACGATGTGCTTCTTCAAATATATCAATATGTCATTAACGAAGACAACCACGAACTGATCCAAATATTGGTGGAATACCCTATTCCAAATTCATAAACATTGCAGGCCTATTTGTCACTCTAAAAGGCATCATTAAGAACTCGTAATGACCATAACGAGTCCTGAATGCTGTCTTCAGAATGTCTTCTCTATGCTCCTCAACTGGTGACATCCCGATATCAAATAAATCTTTAAAATACCTTCGCTCATATCAGCTGGTCGAACAAGTCATCAATTCGAGGCAGGGGTACTTATTATTGATAGTCAATGCATTTACTGCTCTGTGGTTAAATACACATACGTACTGATCTATTCTTTTTCAGCACAAATAACATTGGAGCTTTCCAAGGCGATACACTTGGTCGAATGAAAACCTTGGTCTACAACTCTTCTCACTGAAGCTTTATCTCGTCCAATACCTTTTTCACCAACTGATACACATTAAAAGAAATCAGTACTGCTCCAGGAACTAACTCAATGCTGAACTCCACTTGTTTGTCAAGTGGTAGACCTGGAATCTGCTACGGAAAAAAATCCATGAACTCCTTAACTATTGGTGGTGTCTACCTGCGTCGACATGAGAACTTTAACTGCTGGACCTACTTTCCTTTTCAACAGTCCTACTCATGAACTCGAACTTTGAATATTCCTGTGGTCTGAAAGTAACACTCTTCTTACGGCAATCTAAAATAGCATGGTACTGGCTCAACGACCATGTCCCCAATATGATATCAAAATTCGGCATTAGAAATACCAAAAATCGAGCTCTCATCTCTCCACACACTACCACTTAGCAAGTTCTACAAGTGCTAGTGGCTGGCACAATACCTCTCTTAGTAAGAATCTTTCAACTCTTTGGTAAGGGTTAAGTGGCTACTCTATGCATGGCTACAAAACTAATAGGTATAAAAGACAAAGTAGCCCCTGAATCAAATAGTAGAGTAGCAGGTATGGATGCAACTAAGATAGTACCTATGATCGCCATGCCCTAATACTCTTCCTCAGTTGGTAACATGTAAAAGGCCTTACCATGCCAATGTGCTCCATTATGCTGTCTAGCTCTCTCGTATTATGCCTAATGAGTGGGTAAGGGTGGTCTCCTCTGTTGTCCTCCAGGTGCTGGTAGCCTCGGAACTGTAGTCGCCTGAGCATGTGGTCTGGACCCAGGTGGTGTTGGCCTTTGGTCTATCGGTGGAGCTTTATCCTGACATCGTGGACACTCTCTAGCCTAGCGCTTGCTCGACCACAATAGGCACTTTCCTAACCTTCTTTTGTAGTCTTTATGAACATGCCCCTTATTGCCACAGTGGTGACTAATCAGGATATATTTGGGGTGACTCTCTGCTGATGAAGCCTCTTGGTCGCCTGATAGGTCCTCCTTGTTGCCCTTTGTTTGGTGTTGTTTCAGTAATATGGTGCCTCGAAAGTGTTGTGTCCTTATTGATATCCTCCTGAGACGGGCTTCTCTACTTATTTGTAGCCTCCTTATTGGTAGCCTTGGAAGTGTTGGGTCCTTATTGATAGCCTCCTTATTGGTAGCCTCTCTACTGATGAAGCCTCTTGGTCGCCTGATAGGTCCTTTTTGTAGTGTACCTCCGGAACTCCTTCGTCAATTTGTGATAAAATATTCATGTCTTCTCTACTTCGTTCGGTATCATGATGGTACCGAAATGACTAGGTCGACGGAACTCTGCATCATACTCATCTACGGTTATGTTCTCCTATTTGAGATAGAGGAACTGATTATAGAGAGTGTCATCGACTGTAGTTCAGAATTATTTCTTCTTAAAATACTTTAGCAACTGCTCCCAAGTTTGACCTCTACTTACATCTCGCTCGATCGACTCCTACGATTGATGTGCTTTACCCGCAAGTTGATTCTACACTGCCGTCATCCATAGGTCAGCTGACTGATGAGAAGCGTTTAGAAGCTTCTAGGTGCAGACCATCCAGTCATTGATCTCATCCGGTGTCTCCTTGCCTTCAAATGGCTTTGGGTTCATCTGCCGAAATCCAAGAATAGTGCCCATTGGCTGGGCGGGTACCAGTGCTCATATAGGTGTTGGTGCTGCCAACCTCTCCATAACCATCATTAAGCTCTGTCTCATGGTCTCCGTCTACTGCATATATGGCTGCATCGTGGTTTAGAAGAATTAAAACATCTGGGCCTGGCCATCTGGCTGGGGCATACGAGGCATCGGTTGTAGAAGCGTAAAAAATATTAAAAAGAGACGAATAGGTTTCATGCATCCGACACATAAATGTTCCTAAGTTAGAAGCTCCTAGCTTCTAAAAAAAACACATGTTTAAGAAACGGTCCAGACATATGCATGGTCCATTCAGACGCATAATGTGCTTTTATCTCTTGTGTGAAGAGACAAATCTTGAGCAGTGTGCAGTATTCAGATTACGAGGAAGATGTCAGTGATTTCGTCATCCCCATCATTACACATTGCTAGCTGTAAAGGAAGCAGTTGTATGCGTCTACTTCTATATATATCAGTGTTTTGCAGTAAGTAATTGGAGAAGCTATGCGTTAAAGTGTTGACTGATCCATAGTTTCTCGAGGAAAAGTTATTATTTTTTTAGTAAGCAATCAAATACTATGCGTTTAAAATAGTTAGACGCATTTCGATCCATACTAAATAAATCATATGCTGACATGGCAGTGTTTTGTACAGTACATCTCAAAATACGTGGAACACGTGATTCTCGAGCATGTTCACTCACCACTAACCCCTAAGGCTCATGTGCCTACCCAATTTTATGCGTCTCTGAGGTAGAAGACAATATATTTTCTGCACATACGCACATGGCCATTCTAGTGAAGAACTATAAATAAAGGACAATTTCTTCCTCATGGACACACACACACAGAGCACAGGAATAAGGAGAGAATACATATACTACTTCTTTGCTAAGAAATTTTAGAGAGAAAGAGAAAGCTTGCAGTGATAAAGTTTTCCTTGCTAAAGGGAGTTCATCGACGACGAAGCTTCAACTACTTCTGCTTCAAATTGTCAACGGAGTAAAGAAATCGAAGTCGTCATGACCCGCACCTGGTATAAGGGCACGAGTGCGTAACAGCGTCCAGCCTATGCCGCAGAATCGGCGGTAGAATATTGTATTACTATCTAAACAACTCACGCAATTATATAATGTACCTGTCATGGATCTTAACTCCGAATGGAGGAAAGTAAAGATATAGTAAAACTCAATCACAGTTTAAGCATGATAAATTAACACAGAAGTTTAGATAACTAATAAGACTAAACAAACAATAACTTAAAATAAACTACTAAATAATAATAATCTCAAATACATAGTCATGTATCTCAACTTATTATAATTTACGTTCAAATATGAAAATATATAACAAGTCTACTAAGCTAGTCATCTGGTCACTCATGAAGGTCAGGGCTTAATGTGGCTAATCCCTCCTTAGGTCCATAGCAAGGGCACGTATCTCCAGGGCAATCATCTCAAAAATATATCTAGTCAGGATGGAATGAGCACACCTCATCTAGCAATCCCAAGTAAATGACAAAGACTATAAAATAGTATAGACAGTTATATTGATGAAGCATGGTAAGTTTGAGATAGGTAATGATACATGAGAAGTAATATAACGAATCAGAAGAGCATAGCAATGAAGACTGTAAAAGAAAAACTAACTGAACTAGAATAGTGGTGATATAAGTCTAGACAGTATAATATAGTCAAGTGTGATCCCAGTGTGAGTCCTAAACATGACACTAACTAGTGTGTTTTGAAATACCGAGATCGACATGTAAACGATAGGGGGTAAATACAGCTCATTGTACACTTGGCAAGTGTATGACTGCTATCATTCTAGATTAGACCAGATGGGGTGATTCCAACATTTTGGGACTGTTTACATGTCTACTCGAATATTTTTCTGCCTGACAAGTACAAGTGAATCCCGAAAATGACACGAAAATAAAGTACAAGTCCAGCCATAACATGATGATTCCAGTAGTGAATCCAGTTAGGGTGATTCCAGTAATAGAGGCCAGACATGCAAAAGGTGAGTATTGCACGCGGTGGATCCAGAAATACATATCCGTGTTGACAGAGAATCAATAGAACTAACTAAAACTGAAATACATTAATCAGCAAGTAAATGAAAGAACTATCAGAGAATGTACTCGCCTCTTATCCTGTGCGACTGAAGAATACAGATGTCCAAACCGGAGTCACAATGTCCTATTTAGAGCAATAAAGGTTATAATGTGTTCAATAGTAGTAATTGAAGTTTACAATGCAATTTACATTATTCTAGATAAAATCTAAGTCAAGGTCAACTCTTGGTTAACTTTCAGTCAACCCAAGTCAATATCTAGGGTTTTGGTCAAACTCTAGACTATTGGGTCAACTCTAGTCAAGATCAAGTCTATCTAGATTAGGTTAATCCTAAATCAAATCATATATCATATATACATAACTCACCCATATACATAATATATACTGTACAACACAAGGTCATCTAATAAGTATACACCTATACATATAGGCTATCCAAGTCATGCAAGGGGGGTAAGCCTTCCTAACTTATCCCCAACCATATCCAACCTACTAACTAACCCTCAACTTTAAACACTCATTCAACACTAGTATACTATAACACTTATCTCTCAAACATGTCAAAGCCTTAACCATTTACTATACCCTATAAAAACCCCATTACCTTATATATATATATATATGTATATATATATATATATATATATATATATATATATATATTTTATATATATATATATATATATATATATATATATATATATATATATAATAACCGTTACTAACTCATTACAAAGTACACTATTACATATACATATACTTTCCATTCCTAACTTTACCTACAACTCATATGTTACTACCCTGAAATGGACACCCAACTGGTAACCCACATAGGCTAATTGGCCAATGCCAAGTCTTGACTGGCCACCATGTCCTGGCCCTACACTTGGCATAAAGGCCAATGTTAACTCCTACACTTGGACCCTGTTGCCAAAGGTAATACAAGCCTCTACAAGTGCAGGTCAGGCCCTGCCCAAATAATCTGCCTTTGTTACTGATATTGTTTCAATACAATGCAACCAGTGCTGTAATGCATCTGCTGCTGTTGCATGCTACTATGCTAGCTGCTACTACTGTAACTTCCTTGCCCTCTACTACAATGTGTTGCATGGCAAGCAAAATGCTGCCATATGCTGCCATATGCTGCCCCATGTGGCTCCTACTACTGTAATGCTATGCAGGATCAAGCAAGCCAAGACACACATACACCCCTCAAACTTACCACTCCAACACCTCAAAATCTGGAACATCTCCTAGACTAACCCCTAAATCTGATACATATAACATATACATATCTAAAGCTAGCACCCCTCCTATCATATATCCTAATATATATAACTCAAACTACTCCCCAAATACATTCTATAGCCTACACTAAAACCTGATAATAGATACATCACAACTCTATCAACAATGAATCCCAAACTATTATCATCCTATACAATCATAAATATATATACCTATCTAACCCACACATTTCATGAAATCTGAGTTCAACCCCAATACCTCAACTTAGAAAAACTGAGTTCAATCCCAATCAATACCAAGGTTATTGAAACAAACCCACACTGTTTAAATCTCAGAAAAATAGACCTAAAACATATACATATATACAATAACATTTGATGTGAATATAGAGATCAAATCTACTCAACTATAAACGAAGAGGGGTGTGTGTGAACAGATGGGGGTCACATGGTAAGTGTTCAGTATACTGTGTGTGTGTCGAACATGTGTGGGAGTGTGTGTGCATGCAATTCATGTAATCCAATGTGTGTACAGCATGTGAGACATGTGCCAACGTGCCGTGGTGTCACCCACGTGTCCAAGAGTGTCACAGAGTGTGAATCAAAGTGTGAAATAGTATATAAAGTGCAGTATCCAAAATAATATGTGTGTGATGTGTGTGAGTTGTGGTCGAGTGATGTGCAAGTGCAAGTGAGTATCAAGTATGAGTTTCTAACATGAGAGGCATGTGTCAAAGTGTCATGATGTCCACCACATGTCTCTGGATGTGTCCAAGTGGTGTCCAAGTGTAAACAGTAAGAGAACAGGTGAAATTGGGTGTGCGCAAGCTTGGACTGACACTTGCTGGTTGGATATCTCTTCGATTACTCAACCAACTTGAGCCAAACCTCAGAAACTGCGTGTTATTGACTACCCGTACCCTCCCAACAACTGTCACCCAAAACCGGTCGTGTCCAGTAAGTTTGGACACGACAGCAGCAGGAGAGTGCACAGTGTCTCGTACAGTATCCCCATGTCCAATAACGACACAGAAATTACATTAAAATCAACTCAGTCATATATACATACAATCTACATAAAATAAGCTTTCCAAATCTATAATTTTTACACAAAACAGAGAACAAAAGTTTCTACGGAGTATTTCGTCAAGCACTTCGAATACCCCTCCAATACTATTGCGATACGCACACCAAATGGATTCGATTTGAACCCAAACTTAGCATAAGGCTAGGGGGACGCTAAATGAATGCATCTATGAAAAGAAAACAGAATATTAATATGTTTAGAAGTCATTACCTATTGAAAGTTGGAATCTCAATGAAAAGCCCTTAGATCTAGATCTCCACCAAGTTCCAAAGGTCAAATTGCTCTCAATCCTTGCTAGCTAGCCAAAAGAGATCTCCTCCACACTAGGGGATTATATTGCAATTGATTTGGTTCAATTTGGAGGTGATTTGGAGAAAGAGAGAAAATTTAGGGAAGAACACCAATTTAGGGTTAGGGTTTGCAAATGGAAGGAGGTAAGGGGCTAATGATCACTTATATAGGAAGGGAAGGCTCTACATGGCTGGTCATGAAGTTTCTAGGTTAGATTTAGGTTCAATTTGATTTAATGGCCTCTCAAGTTATCAATTCTAGCCCTTTAAGAAAAGGCCCAAACTAGATTAGGGTTTTCTAGAAAATATCTTAGGTTCAACATAGTATCTAGATATTTCAGAACTTAGTTAATTAGTTGAATTCTTCTAACTAAGTCTCTAGGATCATGATCAACATCTAGATTAGGGTAATTCTAGGATTAGACCTAAAATGACAATTAGCACATTGTAAATTAATTAAAATTCAAAAATAATCAAATATTCGTAAATTACCAAAATACCCTTTGCTCCAGAAAGTGGTGGTGGCAAATCTACCCTCCTTAGAAAAATTTCGTCCTCAAAATTTAAGATAGTCGTACTCCTTCTAGGTCAAACCCCCAACAGTCAAGGTCAAGAAAATTATATCTAATAATATACAAATTATGGTCTTACTGGTCGTGATTTAACAGTCTTGAACAGGGTCACTACACTATCTAGCACAACACAAAATATCCTAACAGGTACTAATGGAATCATATAACAGATGTGAAAGAATGATAGGAAAGACAGACCTGCTAACACGTCACCCATAGCGTCGGCCTCCTCGGCCGTCAACGCAAAAGTCCTGCCCCTCTAGGGTATATCCCTCTGATGCTGTTGGGCATGATGCTACGCCACAGGTGGCCTAGCTCCCTCTATCTACTTCATGATACTCAAGTAACATCCACGCTGATATTTCACTCCATTATACTAGGGCAGCATCTATATGGTATATATTCTGTAATCTGATAATCATACCCGTCTATCTAGAACCATGTTACCAGAATCCTCGTCACGCCAGTAAGTACAGCTGTGATAATCCATAGAGTCCGCAACTAAGGTACATACCTCTAGAATCATGGTATTTAAAATTTTCACATTGTCGCATGCTTGGCTGCGAAAACTTTAAATTCCCACACCCGAGAAATATATCCAAAATCAGACTCTATATCTTCGCCATGCCAGCTAATATGGCTGTAGAAGACTCTAGATTCCATAAATGAGGCAACCTAGCCCATAAGATTTATCTTGGTTGAAAATCAAGTCAACAATGAACATCAAGAATCAAATTCAACAACGAAAAAAAAGTAGACATAAATAATTGTAATCAAATTTCGAGATAGTTTATAACGAGATTCTGAAGGGTCATTCCAGGAATCTTTTCAAGTAATCCTAACTGTGATTGAGTACCCTCTCATGCTAAAGCCTATTCCTTATCTCTTACCGTAGGCGCGCAGCAGTACAACTAATCGTCGCACTACCACGAATTCATACTAATGCGAATCTCGACCTGCATGGGCCACCACTAAAAATGTGTCACGACCCGGACCCGGCATTAGGGCACGAGTGCGTAATAGCGCCCAGCCTACGCCGCAGAATCGACGGTAGAACGCTGTACTAGGTCACTATCTAAATAACTCATGCAATTATATAATGTACTTGTCATGGATCTCAACTTCGAATGGAGGACAAGTAAAGATATAATAAAAGTCAATCATAGTCTAAGCACGATAAGTTAACACAAAAGTCTAGATAACTAATAAGACTAAATAAACAACAACTTAAAATAAACTACTAAATAATAATAATCTCGAAACAATCTCAAATACAAAGTCAAGTATCTTAACTTATTACAATTCAAGTTCAAACATGAAAATCTAGAACAAGTCTACTAAGCTAGTCATCTGGTCACTCCTGAAGGTGAGGGCTCAATGTGGCTTATCCTTTCTCAGGTCCATAGCAAGGACACATATCTCTAGGACAATCATCTGAAAATATATATCCATTCAGGATGGAACGAGCACACCTCATCTAGCAATCCCAAGTAGATGGCAAAGACTATGAAACAGTTATAGACAGTTATATTGATGTAGCATGGTAATTTTGAGACAGGTAATGAAGTAGAGCAATAGTTTTAAAATACAAGAGAAGTAATATAACGAATCAGAAGAGCATGGCAATGAAGACTGTAAAAGTAAAACTAACTGAACTAAAATAGAGGTGATATAAGTCCAGACAATATAATATAGTCAAGTGTGACCCCAGTATGAGTCCTAAACATGACACTAACCAGTGTATTTTGAAATACCGAGATCGACATTTAAACGATAGGAGGTAAATATAGCTTATCGTACACTTGGCAAGTGTAGGACTGTTATCATTCCAGATTAGACCAGATGGGATGATTCCAGTATTTTGGGACTATTTACATGTCTACTCAAATATTTCTCCGCCCGACAAGTACAAGTGAATCCAGAAAACAATACAAAAATAAAGTAAAAGTCTAGCCAGAACATGATGATTCTAGTAGTGATTCCGGTAAGGATGATTCCAGTAATAGAGACCAGACATGTAAAAGGTGAGTGTCGCATGTAGTGGATCCAGAAATACTTATCCTTGTTGACAGAGAGTCAATAGAACTGACTAGAACTGAAATACAGTAATCAGCAAGTAAATGAAAGAACTATTAGAGAATGTACTCGCCTGATATCCTGTGCGACTGATGAATACATATGTCTAAACCGGAGTCACAATGTCCCTTTCTAGAGCAATACATGTTATAATGTGTTCAATAGTAGTAATTGAAGTTTACTATGCAATCTACATAATTCTAGGTCAATCAAATCAAGGTCAATTGTTAGTCAACCCAAGTCAATATCTAGGGTTTTGGTCAAACTCTAGACTACTGGGTCAACTCTGGTCAAGATCAAGTCTATCTAGATTAGGTTAATCCTAAATCAAATCATATATCATATATACGTAACTCACCCATATACACAATATATACTATACAACACAAGGTCATCTAATAAGTATATACTATACATATAGGCTATCCAAGTCATGTAAGGGGGTAAGCCTTCCTAACTTATCCCCAACCATATCCAACCTACTAACCCTCAACTTTAAACACTCACTCAACACTAGTACACTATAACACTTATCTCTCACACATGGCAAAGCCTTAACCATTTACTGTGCCTTATATAAACCCATTACCTTACATATATATCAATACCTTAACCCATTACTAACTCATTACAAAGTACACTCTTACCTATACGTATACTTTCCATTCCAAACATTACCTACAACTCATATGTTACTACCCTTAAATGGACACCCAACTGGTAACCCACATAGGCTAATTGGCCGATGCTAAGTCTGGTCTGGCCACCATGGCGTGGCCCTACACTTGGCATAAAGGCCAGTGCAAACTCCTGCACTTGGACCCTGTTGCCAAGAGGCAATACAAGCCTCTGCAAGTGCATGTCAGGCCCTGCCCAAATACTCTGCCGATGCTGCTGCTACTGTTGCAATACAATACAACCAGTGTTACAATGCATCTGCTGCTACTGCATGCTACTATGCTAGCTGCTACTACCATAACTTCCTTGCTCTCTGCTGCAATATGCTGTATGGCAAGCAAAATGCTGGCATATGCTGCCATAAGCTGCCCATATGGCTCCACTACTGCAATGCTATGCAAGATCAAGCAAACCAAGCCAAGACACACACACCCCTCAAACTTACCACTCCAATACCTCAAAATCTGGAATATCTTCTAGACTAACCCCGAAATCCGATACATATAATATATATATATATATATATATATATATATATATATATATATATGGCAGTCGTGAAATCTATATTCACAAGTGAAGTGCAATCCACAAATCGACCCTCACTATTTGATGGAACAAACTATACATATTGAAAAACATGAATGAGTTTCTTTTTAAAATTACTTGACTTTAATCTTTGATTGATAGTTATAGACGGCTACAAAAAGCTACGACAAATAGTAATTGATGGTAATCTTATGGATAAGCCACATGATAGATACAAGAATACAGAGAAGACACAAGCCAGTCTTGATGAAAGAGTGATCAATGCAGTATTCTATATTGTTTACAAGACTGAGTTCAATAGAGTATCTATATGTACCACTTCACACGAGATCTGGAAACTTCTTGAGGTAACTCATGAAGGAACTTCACAAGTGAAGGAACTCAAGATCAGCATACTAACACAAGAGTATGAGGCTTTCAAGATGAAGCCAAATGAGTCAATCACACAAATGTTCACACATTTCCTATATATAACTAATCGTCTATCTTCTCTACTACAGATCCCATTAACTATGAAAAGATCAGGAAGGTGCTCAGGGGACTGACCAAGAATTGGAACCCGAATGCAACAACAATCACTAAAGGAAATGATCTCACCATAATGTCACTAGAGACACTGATGGGTAAACTCATGAGCTTGACCAATAAGATTTTGAAGGGCTACCCCAAAATAAAAATCTATCGCCTTCAAAGTACAAGTTAAGAGATTCTCTAGTGAAGACACTGACGACGAAGAGTCAAATACTGATGAACAAGCCCTACTGGTAAAAAAATTTTATAAAATTCTTAAGGTTTGACATGTCAAACTAAAAGATGAAAGACGTCTAAGAAAGCAATGAAGAAGAAATGATATGCTATGGATGCAAGAATATCGGTCATATAAAGAAGGACTGCCCAATAGCCAATAAGAGCCATCGTTATGAATGATCAAGCCGGAAGTCAATAACTTGTCGTAAGTATGCAAATACAAGCATATGGGATAAAAGGGAGGCCAGTGAATCGAAAGAGGAAGAAAGACACAACAGTTTTGCAAATGTCTGCTTAATGGCATTTGATCACGTATCCAATAACCCTTTATACGATGATTTTACTTTTGTTGAACTCTCTGATGCTTTTAGCGATTTACTTAACGAATACTAAAGTGTGATAGATAAGTATAAGCAATCTCGAAAAGAGATAAAAGCATACACAACTGAAGTGGCGAGATTGTCTAATTTATTACAGGACATAAATGAGACATCTACCTCAAGCAACACAGAAGGATTGCCTAATATTAAGCTAAGTCTTCATGAAGGGCAATGCACAGTTGATCAGAGAGAAAAGAACTATGCAAAAGTGCTTGTCTTATATGATTCTGAAAAGAGATTAAGAATAGACACTGAACAAAAGCTGAGGGACATGACTGAGAAACATGTAGCAGCTTGTTTAATCTCTAAAAATTTAGAGATAAATTTAGGCAAACATGTTATTCCTGTTACACTGCCTAAGATTTGTCCTATTATACAGTTTATACCAAATAGGACAAGATCAAACAAAGCACGCAAGCCATATGTTCCACACAATCATGCTTTCACGACAAGTATCCACGAAAGATACAAAAGACTCATGTCTGCACAAAACCAAAAGACACTCAAGAATTATCTATACATACTATGGTCAACACAGGTACATATCACAGTATTGTAGAATAAAAAAGCTAGTTGACATGAATAAATATACCTGGATACCCAAAGCTAACAATACTAGACCCTCAAAGATATGGGTACTAAAGGTCACATCTACTCATCTTGTAGGTGGGCTAACCCTCTCATGCTAGAAGCAAATAGATCCTCGATAGAAGATGTTCGCAGCACATGAAAGTTGACAAATCTTTGTTTGCAACGCTATCGATGAAAAGAGAATGATATGTATCCTTCGAAAATAATCTGAGAGGTAATATAATAGGCAATGGTAGTGTTGGTATATCCCTCTATCCAGTAATAAAACATGTTTGTCTGTTAACAGATTTAAAACATAATTGTTAAGCATTAGTCATCTTGCCGACAATGGTTATGGTACTTATTTTGTTAAATACAAATATTCTATATATGATATGTCCACTGGTAATCCATTTTATGAAGGAATCAGGGAGGGCAATATTTATGTGTTCTTTTTAGAAAGTACTAATAGTGCATGTAAGTGCCTAGTAGTTAACCAAGATGAAAGTTGGCTATGACATATGACACTAGGACATAAAAAAATGGATACCATTTTAAGACTATCAACGAAGAAATTGGTAAAAGGACTACCAAAAATATCATTTAAGAGAGACATGGTATGTGCTGACTGTAAGAAAAATATAGCAACTAGATCTTCTGTAACGCCCTTGTCCCAAAATACTTGGGACTAGATACGTATCATGCCAGCTGTATACATACGAGTAAAAATATGGCTCGTATGTATACATAAGATGTAAATGTAGAAAGCCAAGACGCTAAATCTTATTCACGAAGATAAATAATGATATAAAAGCAACTTTGAGTTTGTCATGTACACAATAGTTGGACGGAGACAAATCCACTACCAAGTAAATTTAATAATAGAAAAATATAAAAGGAAAAAATGGAGCAATTGAGAGCAAGTGACGAGTCCAAGAGCAATCATCACGGAGGAAGGAAGACATGGCCTTAGCTAGAGCACGTGCAAGAAATCACAAAAATACACCTGGAGAGATCACCAGGTCCTCAGAGGGACGTAACAAGACACATAATATCATGCCGATAAACTGAATAATAAAGCTCAATAGAAAAGTATGCATGAGTAAAGGTTTCTAATCATTCTATGTGATATGTACTGTGAGGACAACGTTCTACGCAGGGGCTGTAACGGATTCACGCAAGCAAGTAATGAAGAGTGGGCGTCAAGTAGCGCTCATACGAGACGCTATCAGCCCTGGGCAGAAGGTAGTGCTCATAAGAGTCACCCTTGGCCCAAAATGTGTGTAAAAATAAATGTAGCCCCTATGCTAATAATTGTCCCCTCCCTCCAATGATACTATACATGTGTCGACTCCACGACACTGTTTAATCCTTAATAACTGCCAAGTCTTCTACACAAATCTATTAGCAATTATATCCTAACGCACGGCCTGTACGCACCAATGATCAGTCAGCACGCAAGTCCGCATCTATATGCGACTCACAACTCACACACAATTCGTGGCACATCGTGACAGTTTATGAGATGCACTAAACATACGGTGGTCCCTTAACTCTAAGTCAATTGCATAAAGTATAATAATTTGCATCGATATATAGTTTTGAAAGAACAACATAAAGAAAAATCATGCATGATATTGAGCAAGAAATTAAACACTAAAGGCAAGGTGTCATGCCTGGTGGGTCGCCTGATGTGGTACGGTGGTCCAACAAGTCCTGTTTTGTCTCAATAGTTCACAAGCCATGGTCGATGCACATCGGTCCAAATTCGAAAAGATATAGGAACGTGGATTAGTCAGGATAATTGGTGATGGGCGAAAAGAAATTGTGGAGATGGATACATATACAAATTTTAAAAGTATTTATATTATCTCTAAACTATGTTTATTTGTAAAAATACTTTTACGAAAACACTTGAAATTATTTATGTATAAAAATCAAAAAATCGTTTTTAGGCAAAAACTCCAAGTTTGTAAAAATAAAATTTTGGTAGAAGCTATATTTTTATTAGTAAAATATCACAAAATCTAAGAAATCATTTGTAAGCTTAGTTTTATTAATATACATTATTTAGGTGAAAACTATATTTAAGATTAGATAATAGTATAAAGATTTTATTTACAAAACATATCTTTTTGTCAAGCATAAATTTTAATATAACAGCAACAATAACAATAATAATAATAATAATAATAATAATAAATGATAATAATAATAATAATAATAATAATAATAATAATAATAATAAAATTATTCTCTATATTTTAACAGTGAAAGAGATGGTTAAGTAAAATAATAATAATAATAATAATAATAATAATAATAATACTCATAAAAACCTTATTCCAAAATTTATATACAGAAAGATAGAGAGAGAGAGGTGGAAAAGTGAGAGAAAGGGGAAAAAGGAAGGGCTTACTGCAATTTTCCTCGGCGGCGGAGGCGGAGCTCCGGCAGCGGATGGGGGCGCTGGGCGGCGTCGAACTCGCGGTCGTACGGCGGTGCACCGTAGGTGGGCAGCTGGCGCGGCGGCGCGGTTGAAGAGGAGAGAGGGGCACGGATCTCGCCGGGAGTGGCGTACGCGCTCGCCGGCGCCGACGCTTTGACTTTCGTTTGGGCCATGGCGGCCAGTGCTCCTAAGATCATAGAAGCAATACTGCAGAAAAAGAAGATTTGTTGCAATGTACCTCCATAGGAACCAACAATAGAAAGACGTGACATATTTACAGAAATAGAGATTTTAGGCGCAATAGAAAGGAATGCTATCACCGGGGTAGGTGAACCCTCATAGATATCAGGTGCCCAGAGGAGGACGACAGGGATGGGAAGACAGCCTGGCGCGGACTGGCGGAGGAGATGAAAAGAGAGTACGACGGCTACTCCGGAGAGGACAACGCGGAGGATGCCGGCCGGAGGCGGCGGCTGGGCCTCGTCAGCGGCTGGCGGATGAGGGAAGTCAGAGGGGGCTGATGAGAGTTCCCGTCCGGCACAACAATAGATATCGTCGGCGGAGGCGGCGCCCGGCTAGTGCTCGCCGGCGGCGACAGGGATTTCGCGGAGGGGGAGGATCGCTTGGCCTGAGGCTGTGCACGACGGTCATGGCGACCGGAGGAGGTGCGGTGCTGGTGGGCACGGTAGCTCCGGAGAAGTCTCGGCGAAAGGTGGTGGCGCAAAGCCGGTGGCGGAGGTCAGAGGGTTACGTGCGGAGCGTGCCGATCTGTGCTCGCACGGCCGACTCACGTCGGAGGAGAGCCGGTGGTGCCGATGCGACGTTGCCGGATCTGGAGACGTCGGAGGCTCGTGGAGCCTCGGCTCGGGGACTGCGCCGAGCACGGTCGGCTCAGGTTGGGGTTCTCCTTACTTTTTTTTCTTCGTTGGGGTTTTTGGGATGGAGACAGAGTCAGATGTTGTGGGATGCCGGCGATGGACGCGGTGGTGGTACAGAGTGGCTGGGTTCGTCGGAAATATTTGATGGTGGTTGTTCTGGTGATGGTCTGAGAGCGGGGGTGGTTGTGACGAGGGTGATGGTGGTGATGGGAGTTGTGGTGCGGGATGGTCGGAGTTTGATTGATGATGGTGGTGGAGTCAGATGAGGAGTTCAGGGCGGTGGTGGCCATAGTCGAATGTCGGGGAGACAGAGACAGGTGGTTGAGACGGGGTTGTTGGTGACGACGAAGTGGAGGTGATGATCGTGTGTCGGGGTTATCGACACGGAGGCAGATGTGATATATATGTAATTGAAAATAATGGAGAAAGGGATACACACAGACACGATGCACATGCACCTTTGTGGAAAATTTTGGATGGTCGAATTTATGGAGGAGTAGCTCTCCTTTTATAGAAGGTGGGAATTCCCAATAGGATAAGGATTTGGAATTTGATTAAATCCCCAATAGATAGATTCCATACTAATTTAAATCGGTTTAAAATCTAATTCAATATAAATAAAACCTATCTTTAATTTAAAAGCCATTTAATTTAAGGCAAATAAAATCTTTTCCAATTTAAATTATCAAAATAATTCAAATATTATGTAAAATAAAATTTTAAACATCTTTTTCGTAAATATTAAAATATAGCATTAATTAATTTCGAAAATCAAGATAAATATTAACTCATAAAATAGCTTTTACAAATAACAAAATATATTAATAAACAAATTTTCATTTTCGCAAAAATATTTGGAATACATTTCATATAATCATAATTTTTCAAATCACTACTTATTTTTAAACGACGAACAAAATAACTCTTTTATAAAATAAAATATTTATTATATTTATTTGAACATGTACTTTCCTAGAAAAGTAATTTTATAATAAAAAAATATGTTTCAAGTAAAAATATGTACGCTTGCACATATTCGTACTCTTCGAGCAAATACGAAAGATGCGAACTCGTACGCGGCGTATAAATACGAAAACAAAAATTAACACCAAAAATAAAAATTATAGTAAAAATTTTAGGGGGTTTACATCCTACCCAACTTACAAGAATTTCGTCCTCGAAATTTAGGAACAGATAGGGTAGGTAGGGTTGAGGCAACAGAATTTGATCAAGTTAAAAGGCATACAAAGAAATTAATTTTTGAATAATAGAATACACTAATATCTAGGAAAATGAATTCATGGGTATGATTTGAAAGATATCTCATGACAACTATCAAATTCAATCAACATAACGTGCACTAAAAATAGGCAAGAATCACTTCCACCATGATCTTACAATATATTCAAAATCTAACTTATTTTTGATATTGCCATAACTCTCTGCATAATCACCGAGGCCTTTCTATTTTCAATCTTCAAAATTCTACTTGTGTTTTTGCTATTGTCATAACCATCGACATATATGTCAATGTCTTTTTTTGCTTTCAACCCTTCATCTATTATTCTTCACAAATTTTTATAATCCACCCCTTTTTTTTTACCTCCAAAGTTTACTCACAAAATCCTGAATTCCCCCTATATCGAATCCGCTTATCCGAATGATCGAAATTAGATAAGTCCAAAAATAAATTTAAATTTACTTTTCTCAATCATATCTATATATGCATAGATATTTTCTCGAAATAGAATTTGCCATTCATACTCTCCTCAAAATAAATCTTCAATGAATCTCTATCCTTCTTTTCTAACATAAATATGCGCATTTCCTCGAGCCTTAATTTTCTTGAAATTCAAATTTCAAAATCTTTAATCAAGGTAGTTGGAGTAAAAAGTCAACTCTTCTAGAAAATTTAGATTTATTTATGAACATAAAGAAAATTTTATCCCTTATGCACCAAACATAAACTTCATTTCAACTTTGGATTAATTTTAAACCTTTTGGCACTCGCAAATATATTATCCTTTAATCTCCCCAAAACATAATATCACACCTCTTAATAGCATATTTAACTATTGTCTCATAATCGCGTATCATTTTGCTTGATTAAGCCACTAATCTCATTTATGATGCCTTCCAATCTAGTCCATGTCTAACCAAAGGATGTCATGATTAAATCTTTATCTAAATCCAAGAATTCACAAGAACAGGGTTGCATAGATAATAGCAGAGCAAAATAAAATTTTCGAAGAGAAAAATCAAAAAAATTTAGAAGAAAGTATTGGTTAGGCTCAATGATCGTGATAGGGTTTGGTTAATAAATACTAATTTCTGCACGAAAATAAAATTTAAGGGCCTAAGCAATTTAAGATAATGAACAAAAATAAAAGGCACAGTTTAACAATAATCACAGGCTAAGCATTTAAGGAATTATGTAGAACACTATCACATATCGGGTTGAAGGAATTGAGTCGAGATCCATGGTCGTTAAATATATCGTTATCATGGTAAAGATTGTAGTTTAGTCTTTTCGAGCCAAAAGTCATATCATGAAAATAGAGTACAAGAAGACGTGTTTTAGTGGCACGTGATATACCTATATGAATGTGGGCTCGTCTAGGTCTTGCGCATGAAAGTTGTTGGAAGGAAAAGTCTAGAGTTGTGTTCCAAATATTCATGTCACGGTAAATGACACAAAAGAATTTAAAATAGAAAGTGCGAGTTCATGAGATAGTGGTTAACGCACAAAATAAATGACCAAATTAAAGCATGAAATAAAGATGATAAGTTGGGAATATAATTTCTAGAGATATGATAGCCCCTTAGATGGAGTATGAGAAAGTCACGATAAAATCTAGGTTTGAGGGAATGTCGAGTGAGTCAAGATTGAGATATCTTCACATAGTTGGCAGATGACTTAACTACACTCGAGTACATACAACTATCATGGCAATTAATGAGGAATACTTGTATACCATTAGGGTGACTTGCTTGCTTTTTGGTCCTCTACCAATATATGATCTAATTTCAAATTTCAAGTTCCTCAATAGTTTCGAAATAAAATCTCAAGATACTCCATCAAGTATTTAATCATAAATTAAAGTTTAATTTCCTTTAAATAAATTCCAAAAATCCTTCATCATATCTAATGCAGCACAACTAAATTTTCATAATAAGCCATCACTTTTAAAATTTTCCAATTCTCAAATGTACCTTGAGATAAACTCTTAGTCTGTTTCATCAATCACAAATCATGTAACTCAAATTAAAAAAAAATTACCACAATTTAAATATCCATAACAAGGCTTTAAACTTGAAATCTAAATAACTTTGTAAATCATAGATCATATGACATAATTAATTTTTTTTTTTCAAAGTCGATTTCATATTCTCCAAAATATTTAAACAAAATTTTTACCATCATCTCTTTAAACTCAAAGTTTAATAAACTTATAAATCATACGACTCAATTTTAAACCTCAAGTTTTCTCAAACTAAACTTTCGTCCTCTTTAGTTGTCTAAAAATCATAATTAAAACTCCTTAAATAATCTCGAAATAAACTTTATAATATCACAATCCAAACTTTTAAAGTTAACCATAAATCATGCGTCACAATATAAAAACATAAGTTATTTTTCAATCGATATCATATCCCTAATAAATCATAAATATTTCACCATTTCAACAATTCGTAAATCAAAAATTTGTTTTCTCGATCTAACTATCCTCTTCTGTATACCACCTTGTAATAATAAAATTTTAACTATCCCTTGAAGGCGGTAATATGCTACTACCCAACTTGAAATTAACTAATCCTTAAGATCATATCACTAGGAAAAATAAATGCCTTTATACTCGAATATAACCTCAATGGATATTATTTGTCAATATAATTCTTCTAGCCATAGGGTTGACCAATAAGTATATAGTAGTGTAGTCATCTTTCTAACCATGTTCAAGCACGAGATGATAGGATGATGGTAGAAAGAGTTCAAGCAAGATACGAAAATCAAGGGAAGCCACGGGAGTCGGAATATGGAAATCAAGGAAGGTCAAGGAAGGTGATCAAGTATGTGGATGAGATTCCTAGATTCTAATCCTATATTGCAGGCCCGCTCGGTACAGTCATGTAACCGAAATGACAAACTTGACCTGCATGGGCCACCACAAAAATATGTAACGCTCCAGTCCCAAATACCTCGGACTAGATACGTATCATGCCAGCTGTATACGTACGAGTAAAAATACGCCTCGTATGTATACATAAGCTGTAAATGTAGAAAGCCAAGACACTAAATCTCATCCACGAAGATAAATAATTATATAAAAGCAACTTTGAGTTTGTCATGTACACAATAGTTGGGCGAAGACAAATCTACTACCAAGTAAATTTAATAATAGAAAAATATATAAGAAAAAAATGGAATAATCGAGAGAAGTGACGAGTCCAAGAGCAATCATCACGGAGAAAGGAAGACATGGCCTTAGCTAGAGCACCTACAAGAAATCACGAAAAATACACCTGGAGAAATCACCAGGTCCCCAGAGGGACGTAACAAGACACATAATATCATGCCGATAAACTGAATAATAAAGCTCAACAGAAAAGTATGCATGAGTAAAGATTTATAACCATTCTATGTGATATGCACTGTGAGGACAACGTTCTACGCAGGGGCTGTAACGGATTCACGCAAGCAAGTAACAAAGAGTGGGCGTCAAGCAGCGCTCATAAGAGACGCTATCGGCCCTGGGCAGAAGGTAGTGCTCATAAGAGTCACCCTCGGCCCAAAATGTGTGTAAAAATAAATGTAGCACCTACGCTAATAATTGTCCCCCCTAATGATACTATACATGTGTCGACTCCACGACATTATTTAATCCTTAATAATTGCCAAGTCTTCTACACAAATCTATTAGCAGTTATATCCTAACGCACGGCCTGTACGCACCAACGATCAGTCAGCACGCAAATCCGCATCTATATGCGACTTACAACTCACACACAATCCGTGGCACATCGTGACAGTTTATGAGATGCACTAAACATACGGTGGTCCCTTAACTCTAAGTTAATTGCATAAAGTATAATAATTTGCATCGATATATAGTTTTGAAAGAACAACATAAAAAAAGCATGTATGATATTGAGCAAAAGATTAAACAGTAAAAGCAAGGTGTCTTACCTGGTGGGTTGCCTGATGTGGTACGGTGGTCCAACAAGTCCTATTTTGTCTCAATAGTTCACAAGCCATGGTCGATGCACATCGGTCCAAATTTGCAAAGACATAGGAACGTGGATTAGTCAGGATAACTGGTGATAGGCGAAAAGAAATTGTGGAGATGGATACATATACAAATTTTAGAAGTATTTATATTATCTCTAAACTATGTTTATTTGCAAAAATACGTAAAAATACTTTTACAAAAACACTTGAAATGATTTATGTATAAAAATTGAAAAATCGTTTTTAGGCAAAAACTCCAAGTTTGTAAAAATAAAATTTTGGTAGAAGCTATATTTTTATTAGTAAAATATCACAAAATCTAGGAAATTATTTGTAAACTTAGTTTTATTAATATATATTATTTAGGTGAAAACTATATTTAAGATTAGATAATAGTATAAAGATTTTATTTACAAAACATATTTTTTTTGTCAAGCATAAATTTTAATATAACAGCAACAATAACAATAATAATAATAATAATAAATGATAATAATAATAATAATAATAATAATAATAATAATAATAATAAAATTATTCTCTATATTTTAATAGTGAAAGAGATGGGTAAGTAAAATAATAATAATAATAATAATACTCTTAAAAACCTTATTCTAAAATTTATATACAGAAAGATAGAGAGAGAGAGAGGTGGAAAAGTGAGAGAAAGGGGGGAAAAAGGTGCTCACTGGGGTTTTCCTCGGCGGCGGAGCCGGAACTCCGGCAGCGGATGGAGGCGCTGGGCGGCGTCGAACTCGCGGTCGCGCGGCGGTGCACCACAGGTGGACGGCTTGTGCGGCGGCACGGTTGGAGCGGAGAGAGGGGCGCAGATCTCACCGAGAGTGGCGTACGCGCTCGCCGGTACGGGCGCTCGGCCTGCTCGGCCAACGCGCGGAGGAGGACGGCGGCGATGGGAAGACAGCCTGGCACAGACTGGCGTAGGAGATGAAGAGGGAATACGGCAGCTACTCCGGAGAGGACGACGCGGAGGAAGCCGGCCCGAGGTGGCCGCTGGGCCTCGTCAGCGGCTGGCGGATGAGGGAAGTCGGAGGGGGCGGATGAGGGTTCCCGACCGGCACAGCAAGAGATATCGTCGGCGGAGGCGGCGTCCGGCTAGTTCTCGCCGGCGGTGACAGGCTCGCGGAGGAGGAGGATCGCTTGGCCTGAGGATGTGCGCGACGGTCATGGCGACCGGAGGAGGTGCAATGCTGGTGGGCACGGTGTCTCTGGAGAAGTCTCGGCAAAAGGTGGTGGCGCAAAGCCGGTGTCGGAGGTCAGAGGGTTACGCGCGGAGCGCTCCGATCTATGCTCGCCCGGCCGACTCGCGCCGGAGGAGAGCCGGTGGTGCCGATGCGACATTGTCGGATCTGGAGACGTCGGAGGCTCGCGGGGCCTCGGTACGGGGACTGCTCCGAGCACGATCGGCTCAGGTTTGGGTTCTCCTTACATTTTTTCTTCGTTGGGGTTTTTGGGATGGTGACGGAGTCAGATGTTGTGGGATGCCGGCGATGGACGCGGTGGTGGTACGGAGTGGCTAGGTTTGTCGAAAATATTTGATGGTGGTTGTTCTGGTGATGGTCTGAGAGCGGGGGTAGTTGTGACGAGGGTGATGGTGGTGATGGGAGTTGTGGTGCGGCATGGTCGGAGTTTGATTGATGATGGTGGTGGAGTCAGATGAGGAGTTCGGGGCGGTGGTGGCCGGAGTCGGATGCCGGGAAGACGGAGGCAGGTGGTTGAGACGGGGATGTTGGTGACGACGACGTGGAGGTGATGATCGTGTGTCGGGGTTGTCGACACAGAGGCGGATGTGATGTATATGTAATTGAAAATAATGGAGGAAGGGATACACATAGACACGATGCACATGTGCACCTTTGTGGAAAATTTTGGATGGTCGAATTTATGGAGGAGTACCTCTCCTTTTATAGGAGGTGGAAATTCCCATTAGGATAAGGATTTTGAATTTAATTAAATCCCCAATAGATAGATTCCATACTAATTTAAATCGGTTTAAAATATAATTCAATATAAATAAAACCTATCTTTAATTTAAAAGCCATTTAATTTAAGGAAAATAAAATCTTTTCCAATTTAAATTATCAAAATAATTCAAATATTAAGTAAAGCAAAATTTTAAATATCTTTTTCGTAAATATTAAAATATAGTATTAATTAATTTCGAAAATTAGGATAAAGATTAACTCATAAAATAGCTTTTAAAAATAACAAAATATATTAATAAACAAATTTTCATTTTTATAAAAATATTTGGAATACATTTCATATAATCACAATTTTTCAAATCACTACTTATTTTTAAACGACGAACAAAATAACTCTTTTATAAAATAAAATATTTATTATATTTATCTGAACATGTACTTTCCTATAAAAATAATTTTATAATAAAAATATATGTTTCAAGTAAAAATATGTATGCTCGCACATATTCGTACTCTTCGAGCAAATAGAAAAGATGCGAACTCGTACGCGACGTATAAATACGAAAACAAAAATTAACACCAAAAAAAAATTGTAGTAAAATTTTTAGGGGGTTTACATCCTACCCAACTTAGAAGAATTTCGTCCTCGAAATTTAGGAATAGATAGGGTAGGTAGGTTTGAGGCAACAGAAATTTGATCAAGTTAAAAGGTACAAAGAAATTTATTTTTGAATAATAGAATACACTAATATCTAGGAAAATGAATTCATGGGTATGATTTGAAAGATATCTCATGACAACTATCAAATTCAATCAACATAACGTGTACTAAAAATAGGCAAGAATCACTTCCACCATGATCTTACAATATATTCAAAATCTAACATGTTTTTGATATTGCCATAACTCTCTGCATAATCACCGAGGCCTTTCTATTTTCAATCTTCAAAATTCTACTTGTGTTTTTGCTATTGTCATAACCATCGACATATATGTCAATGTCTTTTTTTGCTTTCAACCCTTCGTCTATTATTCTTCAAAAAAATTTATAATCCACCCCTTTTTTTTACCGCCAAAGTTTACTCACAAAATCCTGAATTCCCCCTATATCGAATTCGCTTATCCGAATGATCAAAATTAGATAAGTCCAAAAATAAATTTAAATTTACTTTTCTCAATCATATCTATATAGGCATAGATATTTTCTCCAAATAGAATTCGCCATTCATACTCTCCTCAAAATAAATCTCCAATGAATCTCTATCCTTCTTTTCCAACATAAATATGCGCATTTCCTCGAGCCTTAATTTCCTTGAAATTCAAATTTCAAAATCTTTAATCAAGGTAGTTGGAGTAAAAAGTCAACTCTTCTAGAAAATTTGGATTTATTTATCAACATAAAGAAAATTTTATCCCTTATGCACCAAACATAAACTTCATTTCAACTTTGGATTAATTTCAAACCTTTTGGCACTCGCAAATATATAATCCTTTAATCTCCCCAAAATATAATATCACACCTCTTAATAGCATATTTAACTATTGTCTCATAATCGCATATCATTTGGCTTGATTAAGCCACTAATCTCATTTATGATGCCTTCCAATCTAGTCCATGTCTAACCAAAGGGTGTCATGAACAAATCTTTATCTAAATCCAAGGATTCACAAGAAAAAGGTTGCATAGATAATAGCAGAGCAAAATAAAATTTTCGAAGAGAAAAATCAAAGCAATTTAAGAGAAAGTATTGGTTAGGCTCAATGGTCGTGATAGGGTTTGGTTAATAAATACTAATTTCTGCACGAAAATAAAATTTAAGGGCCTAAGCAATTTAAGATAATGAACAAAAATAAAAGGCACGGGTTAACAATAATCACAGGCTAAGCATTTAAGGAATTATGTAGAACACTATCACATATCGGGTTGAAGGAATTGAGTCGAGATCCATGGTCGATAAATATATCGCTATCAGGGTAAAGATTGTAGTTTAGTCTTTTCGACCCAAAAGTCATATCATAAAAATAGAGTACAAGAAGACGTCTTTTAGTGGCACGTGATATACCTATATGAAGGTGGGCTCGTCTAGGTCTTGCGCATGAAAGTTGTTGGAAAGAAAAGTCTAGAGTTGTGCTCCAAATATTCATGTCACAGTAAATGACACAAAAGAATTTAAAATAGAAAGTGAGAGTTCATGAGATAGTGGTTAACGCCCAAAATAAATGACCAAGTTAAAGCATGAAATAAAGATGATAAGTTAGGAATACAATTTCTAGAGATATGATAGCCCCTTAGATGGAGTATGAGAAAGTTACGATAAAATCTAGGTTTGAGGGAATGTCGAGTGAGTCAAGATTGAGATATCTTCACATAGTTTGGCAGATGACTTAACTACACTCGAGTACATACAATTATCATGGCAATTAATGAAGAATACTTGTATCCCATTAGGGTGACTTGCTTGCTTTTTGGTCCTCTACCAATATATGATCTAATTTCAAATTTCAAGTTCCTCAATAGTTTCGAAATAAAATCTCAAGATACTCCATCAAGTATTTAATCATAACTTAAAGTTTAATTTCCTTTAAATAAATTCCAAAAATCCTTCATCATATCTATTACGGCACAACTAAATTTTCATAATAAGCCATCACTTTTAAAATTTTCCAATTCTCAAATGTACCTCGAGATAAACTCTTAGCCCATTTCATCAATCACAAATCATGTAACTCAAATTAAAAAAAAATTACCAAAATTTAAATATCCATAATCAAGGCTTTAAACTTGAAATCTAAATAACTTTGTAAATCATAGATCATATGACACAATTAAATTTTTTTTTCAAAGTCGATTTCATACTCCAAAATATTTAAACAAAAATTTTACCATCATCTCTTTAAACTCAAAGTTTAATAAACTTTTAAATCGTACGACTCAATTTTAAACCTCAAGTTTTCTCAAACTAAACTTTCATCCTCTTTAGTTGTCTAAAAATCATAATTAAAACTCCTTAAATAATCTCGAGATAAACTTTATAATATTACAATCCAAACTTTTAAAGTTAACCGTAAATCATGCGTCACAATATAAAAACATAAGTTATTTCTCAATCGATATCATATCCCTAATAAATCATAAATATTTCACCATTTCAACAATTCGTAAATCAAAATTTTGTTTTCTCGATCTAACTATCCTCTTGTGTATACCACCGTGTAATAATAAAAATTTAACTATCCCTTGAAGGCGGTAACATGCTACTACCCAACTTGAAATTAACTAATCCTTAAGATCATATCTCTAGAAAAAATAAATGCCTTTATACTCGAATATAACCTCAATGGATATTATTTGTCAATATAATTTTTCTAGCCATAGGGTTGACCAATAAGTATATAATAGTGTAGTCATCTTTCTAACCATGTTCAAGCACGATATGATAGGATGATGGTAGAAAGAGTTCAAGCAAGATGCGAAAATCAAGGGAAGCCACGGGAGTCGGAATATGGAAATCAAGGAAGGTCATGGAAGGTGATCAAGTATATGGATGAGATTCCTAGATTCTAATCCTATATTGCAGGCCCGCTCAGTACAGTCATGTAACCGAAACGACAAACTTGACCTGCATGGGCCACCACAAAAACATGTAATGCCCCAGTCCCAAAATACTTGGGACTAGATACGTATCATGCCAGCTGTATACATACGAGTAAAAATACGGCTCGTATTATACGTAAGCTGTAAATGTAGAAAGCCAAGACACTAAATCTCATCCACAAAGATAAATAATGATATAAAAACAACTTTGAGTTTGTCATGTACACAATAGTTGGGCGAAGACAAATCCACTACCAAGTAAATTTAATAATAGAAAAATATACAAGAAAAAAATGGAGCAATCGAGAGCAAGTGACGAGTCCAAGAGCAATCATCACGGAGGAAGGAAGACATGGCCTTAGCTTGAGCACCTGCAAGAATTCATGAAAGTACACCTGGAGAGATAACCAGGTCCTCAGAGGGACGTAACAAGACACATAATATCATGTCGATAAACTGAATAATAAAGCTCAACAGAAAAGTATGCACGAGTAAAGATTTCTAACCATTCTATGTGATATGTACTGTGAGGACAACGTTCTAAGCAGGGGCTGTAACGGAATCACGCAAGCAAGTAATAAAGAGTGGGCGTTAAGTAGCGCTCATACGAGATGCTATCGGCCCTGGACAGAAGGTAGTGCTCATAAGAGTCACCCTCGGCCCAAAAGGTGTATAAAAATAAATGTAGCCCCTACGCTAATAACTGTCCCCTCCTCCCAATGATACTATACATGTGTCGACTCTACGATACTGTTTAATCCTTAATAATTGCCAAGTCTTCTACACAAATCTATTAGCAGTTATATCCTAACGCACGGCCTGTACGCACCAATGATCAGTCAGTACGCAAGTCCGCATCTATATGCGACTCATAACTCACACACAATCCATGGCACATCGTGACAGTTTATGAGATGCACTAAACATATGGTGGTCCCTTAACTCTAAGTCAATTGCATAAAGTATAATAATTTGCATCGATATATAGTTTTGAAAGAACAACATAAAGAAAAAGCATGCATGATATTGAGCAAGAAATTAAACAGTAAAGGCAAGGTGTCTTGCCTGGTGGGTCGCCTGATGTGGTACGGTGGTCCAACAAGTCATATTTTGTCTCAATAGTTCACAAGCCATGGTCGATGCACATCGGTCCAAATTCGTAAAGACATAGGAACGTGGATTAGTCACGATAACTGGTGATAGGTGAAAAGAATTTGTGGAGATGGATACATATACAAATTTTAGAAGTATTTATATTATCTCTAAACTATGTTTATTTGTAAAAATACGTAAAAATACTTTTACGAAAACACTTGAAATTATTTATGTATAAAAATCAAAAAATCGTTTTCAGGCAAAAACTCCAAGTTTGTAAAAATAAAATTTTGGTAGAAGCTATATTTTTATTAGTAAAAATCACAAAATCTAAGAAATCATTTGTAAACTTATTTTTATTAATATACATTATTTAGGTGAAAACTATATTTAAGATTAGATAATGGTATAAAGATTTTATTTACAAAACATATTTTTTTGTCAAACATAAATTTTAATATAACAGCAACAATAACAATAATAATAATAATAAATGATAATAATAATAATAATAATAATAATAATAATAATAATAATAATAATAATAATAATATTAAAATTATTTTCTATATTTTAACAGTGAAAGAGATGGGTAAGTAAAATAATAATAATAATAATAATAATAATAATAATAATAATAATAATACTCTTAAAAACCTTATTCCAAAATTTATATACAGAAAGATAGAGAGAAAGAGAGGTGGAAAAGTGAGAGAAAGGGGGAAAAGGAGAGGCTCACTGGGGTTTTCCTCGGCGGCGGAGGCGGAGCTCCGGCAGCGGATGGGGGCGCTGGGCGACGTCGAACTCCCGGTCGTGCGGCGGTGCACCACAAGTGGGCGGCTTACGCGGCGGTGCGGTTGGAGAGGAGAGGGGCGCAGATCTCGTCGGGAGTGGCGTACGCGCTCGCCGACGCGGGCGCTCGGCCTGCTCGGTCGGCGCGCGGAGGAGGACGGCAGCGATGGGAAGATAGGATGGCACGGACTGGCGGAGGAGATAAAGAGGGAATACGAAAGCTACTCCGGAGAGGACGACGCGGAGGAAGCCGGCCCGAGGCGGCGGCTGGGCCTCGTCAGCGGCGGGCGGATGAGGAAAGTCGGAGGGGGCGGATGAGGGTTCCCGGCCGGCACAGCAAGATATATCATCGGCGGAGGCGGCGCCCGGCTAGTGCTCAACGGCGGCGACAGGGATTTCGCGGAGGGGGAGGATCCCTTGGCCTGAGGCTGTACGCGACGGTCATGGCGACCGAAGGAGGTGCGGCGCTGGTGGGCACGGTGGCTCCGGAGAAGTCTCGACGAAAGATGGTGGCACAAAGCCGGTGGTGGAGGTCAGAGGGTTACACGCGGAGCGTGCCGATCTGTGCTCACCCGGCCGATTCGCGTCGGAGGAGAGCCGGTGGTGCCGATGCGATGTTGCCGGATCTGGAGACGTCGGACGCTCGCGGGGCCTCGGCACGGGGACTGCGCCGAGCACGGTCGGCTCAGGTTTGGGTTCTCCTGCGCCGAGCACGGATACGAGAAAGGTAAGGAGAACCCAAAACTGAGCCGACATCCAAAAACTTTAAAAGAAGAAACGTTTAGAATACTAGATCACCCTTTTTTTTAAACGGATACGAGACATGTCCAAGCCAGCCTACGCCGCAGTATCGGCGGTAGAATGTTGTCACGGCCATGAAGATCAAAATCACAAATACTGCTTATTCACAAAAATTAATTTAACTTACAATGATCACAAGTTTTACATTTGTAGAAAAAAATATAAACTTGTACAAATAATTGAATGACTACAACTCGACTATCTAGCTAATCTCTAGGCTTTTGTCTGCAAGTATTCCCGTCACTCCCCAAGCTAAGTGAATCCACGGCTAACCTGAAAATATTGGTTTCCAGTCAGGAATGGAACGAGCACAATTCACTGAATGCAATTTTAATAAAGAAAATGACTATAAAACAAAGATTAGGCATCAATCATGAGTTTTGAAAATAACAGTAAAGCCGTAAGAAAAATCAATAGTAATAAATAGACCAATATACTTTCCACCGTTAGAAGTACCTTTGACATGTGATCAGTCTGGGACATTACATCGCACGGTCTACGAGATCTACTTGCATAAAAAGTAAACAATGTCTATGAGATCTACTTGCAGAAAAGTAAACGAGATCTACGAGATCTACTGCATAAAAGTAAACGAGATCTACGAGATCCACTGCATAAAAGTAAACGAGGTCTACGAGATCTACTGCATAAAAGTAAACGAGTTCTACGAGATCTACTGCATGAAAGTAAACACTGTCTACGAGATCTACTGCATGAAAATAAACACTGTCTACGAGATCTACTGCATGAAAGTAAACGAGATCTACGGTCGGATCACACATCCTTGGTACTTCTCATTTCCGACTCAACAATTTATAATAGAAAAATAATCACATAACCAATGACCAATCAATGAAATATAGTGAAAATCAATATCGAAATGCAGACAATAAACTGTACTCGCCTGTGGTCCTTTGCTGGTGAAACCGGCAATCTGAACTACTCAATGTGCCACTATAGTCAAAACCCGTACAACAGTCCCCGGAAGCTGAAATAAACAATACCAGTGATCTTAGAATAGTCCAATTAGCTAGGATTGCCTGTCCTTACGTCCAATTCTGGACACAGGGGCAAAACGGTAATTTTTGGACAAAAATGATGTTCGTCGTTGGACCCGCTTTGCACCGAAAAGCGTGCCAGAGTCAACGGTCTCTAAAGTTATCAAACTATATGTCTACGGATCCAGTTTTCTGATACGAACCCAACCGTATGTCCAGAGTTGGATTCCGGCAGGCCGTGCACAAAATCGCCCGTTGAGCGGGATCGTGGGGCCCGCAAAACGACGTACGATTCAACTGTCTCAGAATTGGACCAAACTTGGCGTACAGGACCAAAAAAATGATACGGTCCTGTTGGCGCAAGTTTCGTCCTGATCTGACGACCGTGCACGAAGTAATTGGAAAATTTGCACAGAGGCCGATACGGGAAATTTCGACGGATACGCATCAAATTCGTCGCGTACACGCGACCAATTTGAATTCCGTCAAAGCCCACACGACCACGAAGTCATTATGCAGCTTTCGATGCTTTCGGTTCGCGACCACGTCGTCCCGATTGGCGTGACGCACGTCGTGTGGAACAATTTTCAAGTTTTGAAAACAGATTTTTGGGAAACTTTGGAATTCAATTTCTTGACACTCAGTCGATGATTTCGAATTCCGCAAGAAGGGATTCGAAGTCCTACATGTTTTCTAAAAGTCTCTTCAAAAGTTTTCTAAAATTCCTAACTGGTTGATCAGAATCTATATCGAAATATGAGGGTTTCGACTAGAAAACTGTTCTGATTTTCTAATGGTTTTTAGTCATGTTCGCATCTATTTTCTGGGCAACCTAGCGCTGAATAATACAATCTACCTAAAGGGGAATCAAGAGGGATATATAGGGTCTATACCTGAACAAACGGTTCGAAGAACCGTCGACCGTGCGCGGAGAAAACACCACGTGAAGTAGCCTCGTCGCTGCTGTGTTTTCCGACTCATTCACGCGCGTGCGGCCTGTTCTCGGCCTGTGGCCGGCCGACGGTCGCCTGGCCGCGTCGGGGCGGCGCGCGTCGTCATGAGGGAGGTCGCCAGGGGGTCTGACGCGGCTCTAGGTTAGGGTTTCTTCGATCCTCTCTCTCGCTCTCTACGTTCGTATATAGTCGGGTTTTTCGATTTTTAAAGAAGAGGGGGTTCGGGTTTCTTCTACAGTCGGGGGGGGCTCAGGTTTGTTCCTGTGAACACAGGGGCCTGGGGTTCTCGGGAAGCCTGGCTTGGGGGTTAGGCCCTGTGGCCGAGGGCCTGGGCTGCTACTGCTTCAATTCTTTTTTTTTTAATACTATACATATATATATTCATATTTACAACTCTATCTATATTCATATATACTAATATAATAATATCTCTAAAGATCTAAATAAAACCCCAGAATCATCGATTCCCAGTATAGGCCCTATTTATATATATATGACTGTACATAAAAATATTTAATTGACAAGATAATCTAACCAATAATAAAATAATATTATATAATATTAACCTCAATAAAATAATATTATTGCAATAACGAAATTCAACAAACGATAATGGTGTATAAATACCATTATGTGCAGTCTGATAAATCCCAGAATGTATACTACCTTATTTTATACCATGTTATTGACTATCGACCAATACTAATATTTATAATATTAAAATATAATTACTTAGGAATATTCATTAAATCATTTAAAACGGAACACAATACGATCCTTCCAAAGTACTCAACACGAATGTCATTGAACGTCCCGCATGCCTACATGGGCTTGGGCTCAGTTCGGGTCCAGTCCGGACTAAAATGGTATAACCGGTCTCCTAAACATCGAATAATATTAATAATGAATAATTACTATTTATAATGGTCATGTCACGACTTGGCCTGGTTTTCCTAGTTATGACATCACTATGGCTAGGTTTCTCCTGGCATGGCTAGTACTCTAGTCGAAGCACACTGTTACATCTCCCAGGCCACAATTCATAATCATTTTATGCTCTATAACTCCACAATGATTTAAATCATCCACCGTAATAATTAGCTAAATCATTATTTAAAAAATCTAAAATCACCATTCGAATAAACTAATTAAAAATAGACTAATTTCAAATTTTCGGGAAGGGGAGCTACAAATCTACCCACCTTAAAATAATTTCGTCCTCGAAATTCTAATTCATAGATATTCCTTAAAATTCAAAAAGAACGTCTGTCTTAACCTCCATCCCCTCAATTTTAATTCCTAAAAAAAATCAGTTTATATCCCCCTCATTGGCCATTTTGGCAACTACAACAATATCAAGGACTTCTACCCACCTTTGGTCACACTACTCCTCAAGCTAACATCACATAATCTTCTAACTAGTTGCTAACAATCCTACCAACAGATATCTAGGCATCTGGTTTCTAAAAATCCTCTCGTATCTATCAAGCAACCCAAAAACTTAACAAGCAATTTATACAAGTAGCTAAGAATATTGGCAAACCCTAGTAAGCATGACCATTCGTCGCTAGGAAATAGGAAGGTCATGAAAATTAAAAATAAAAAATAATCAAGAATAAATATGAATTTCAAGAACGGTAGAAAGTATCCAAGGATACCGACAGAAAGAGTGTTCATGAACCTATAGTCTTACTCACTAGATTGGGTTACTCTAGTCCAGTCATTTGCTACGTCGAAGAGCCCTTCGTTACTTAGAGTGGCCTGCAATCAGTGCAATACAGAAATCTTGTTCTCAAAATTCTAATTCAAACAAGGTTTCGTAAAGGAACGGAATTTGAGAAATCAAGCTTGTGATCTTTCCTGTGGTTATTTAAACACACGAGTAAGGATTATAAATGCAATACAAGATCGTATCACGACTACTAGATAGATGGAAAAAAGTTACGAATGACTTCACTTTCTAAGAAGGGGAGACAACAAAATGGTTATAGGGACCTATTCCAAACAGTTCGATTTTTATAGACCAACTTATGGTGATACGTATGGATGGGTTTTACTGGGTTCCTTAATCGGACCACAATCATCGGTTGCATGAACCTTGGACTTCAATCTATATTGACTGGACAAGATCCTAAAACTATTTCTCCTAGGTTAAGGTAACCTAGACTAAGTTTTCACCCAAGTGGTTGAGCTAGTTGCCTAGTCAGGTTGGTTAACTAGGTTCTGTAAGCCCTAAAGATGCGCCTCTCGTGACTTTTGTGTTTAAGTAGCACGAGAAGACACAAATGAATAGCACACTAGTGACATGTGCGTAGTGGACTTTGAGTAAATCACAACCATATATATTGGGTCGAAAGGTTCGAGACGAAGTTGAAGCTCTTGTGAGAGTCAAAAAGCATACCTGTATTATGGTAAGGGTTATAACTCGTCCCTTTGACCTGATAGTCGTACCATAAAAATAGAGTACAAGGGGACGGGTTTGAGTGGAACATGATATACCTAGATGAAGGTGGACTCGTCTAGATCTTACGTATGAAATTTGTTGGAAGGTAATCGCTGGTCTCGTGCTTCTAATATTATTGACACGGCCGGGGACACAAAATGATCTAGATGGAAAGTGGGAGTCCATGGGTACTAATTGTCATCCTAATGGAAAAATTATTCTAATCAATCGGTAATCCTCGTATATCCAAAAATTTTAGAAGGCTTACAGTCTACCCACCTTAGAAGCTAGGATATGGTTTTAGGAATAATGAGGCTAGAAGAATTCCAAAAGTTCGGGTATTGCCTCGACTCTTGTTAAAAGAGAACAAGGCACGGCGTTACAGGATACCGTGGATATAGGTCATGTCAAGGATCGTTTCTCAATAAATAGAGAACGAGCGTGTACAACGACGCATGGTCGATAAAATAGAATGATTTATTCATCTATGGTTTACAAGAATTATTGACGGGGTAACCAACGCTAAGGTAAAGCATATGAAAAGATTTCTAACAACTGAGTCGTGAATTCTATTTGTGTCAACCTGCCAGACTATCGTCACAAGGGTTGTAGTGATGATGTATTGATGTTGACAACTGGTAGGTCATAATATGACAGGGTATTTAAGCTATGGTATTGGCTAAGCTAGTGACGGTGGTATTCCAGCACTAGTTAGGTCTTAATAATAAAATTTACATGACTAGGGTAATATTTGTTGGAAACCAATCTCGGGATGAGTGTCACGGTAAATGATTTCCCTATTGTCCACTCACCTCATGTCTAGCTGTGGCTTCGGTCGAGGAAGGGTTGGTTCAAGGCTTAAGGGTTGCTAGTTAAGACAAGCTTCTAGCAAATAATTATAGACTCGCAATGTTTGGTCTCTAAAGAATAGGTAGTCACCTAGGTAGGCATTTCGACTAAGGGTAAAACTCTAATCATTCTCAAATTCAGATAGCTAGGTCTCAAAAATGGTTTGAGGGTCGAGAGGAGAACGAGTAACTCAAGGCAAGGTTCTAGTCACATGGCTAGCCGATGGCAGCTATACTTGTATATACAACCAACATAGCCATGGGAAAACTCTGTATCTTTCTACCAATCATGAGTTTTCGTCTTTCCAAATCGGTGAAGACAAAAACAATAAGAATTCAAGAGAGATGTTACGGAACACAATTTCGTGCTTCAAGGGCGAACGTATAATTCAAGAGGAATTGTCAAGCATTCGCGGATGAGATCCTAGATACCTATATATCTCCATCCACGTAGCGTAATTAAACGAAGAGCGAACCAAATGCATCATGGTTGATCAGACCATAATATACTGATTCTGATTAGACAATAAGTTAGCAGGCGTCCCCACTAAACATATGCCTCAAATCAAGCTCGAGAACAGAGTGAGCTTGCAAAAACTAGGCTATAATAGCAGCGTTGGTCAAGATAGTCAAGATACAAGTACGCGAGATTTTTAAAAAGAGGCACAAGTAGTTCGAGTTTAGAGAGAAACAAAACTTACCTGGTGTTCTTGCTTATACAATCAATCCTACTATCTTCTATTCACAAGGACTTGGTCGACTAATGGGTTATGGACATTCTAAATTCTATATTCTAGGTAAACCTAATAGTGTCAGTCGATATCCTCGTCAATAGGTCACAAGGACCACGGAATGCTAGATCGGGAGACGTGCTATCCAACTTACAAACTTCCACCAATATTGGCTTCGGATCTTATGGAACACACAGGGCACTGTCCTATCCTCTATAGTATCTTTAACTTGTAATCACATCTGAAATCATTTCACCGAGGACTACGCCACGCCCGTATACTCTGGCTGTGGTAAACCCTTGGTTTCGTAACTCAACATGATACAAAATCGAACACTTCTTAACTCTATCCAATATTAGCTCAAGGGTATCTACGATCAAGAGTGGACCACTAGTCATATCTCTAGCAAATTCTATAACCGATATTTTCCTAATCTCCTTTCCACTCTAGGGGTCGTGTCTTGCCAGTGCGCTGCTGGCTGCAGTGAATCCCTAGTCTCCAAAGTTTAAATAAATGGCGACAATGCGCTGCTGTCCTGCCAGTATAAGTTAACTAACATTCTCGTAACTATATCTGTAAATAAATCCCTGAGCTTCTAGAGACTCAAACAAGTTAATTATGAAATAAGGCATAAATATTTGCCCTATCAACCCTTAAAATAAAAGATTGAGCGGGGAGGAAATAACTGAAGACAAAAGATACACAAACATTCTAATATCTATTCCATGTGAATTCAAACCTTTGAGGAAAACTTGAATCGAAACTAACTCGAGGTTCGCATATGGATAACCCAATCAGAAATAATAATTCCTGGGGTAAATAGGAACTACATAGGCAATTTGGACTAAATGTGAGGATAATATCTAAAGAGACAACGAGAAGGAATTGAATAATTCATCTAGGTGAGATCATCAATTCCAAGAAGTTCTGCCTCTCCAAGTGAATAATCTATCCACATTGGACCATATCTTCCAATCAAGAGGTAATAGTGTACCTATGGAGATTTGACAAACTATCAAAATTAATAACTCTCATCCTAAATTGTATGGCCTAGACTACCCATCTGCAAATTTGTATAAGGAACTCCTAGTCCTAGTCATTCTCTTAAATTAAATTAATTTCTAATTCGTGAATGAGCATTTCTAGTCGCAGGCTCGCAATAGTACAACTAACTTAAGTACTATCACGAGTTCGCATTATTTTGCGAAAACTGACCTGCATGGGCCACCACAAAAACTTGTCACGACCCGCACCCATTTTTTTTAAACGAATACGAGACGTGTCCAAGCCAGCCTACGCCGCAGTGTCGGCGGTAGAATGCTGTCACGGCCATGAAGATCAAAATCACAAATACTGCTCATTCACAAAAATTAATTTAACTTAAAATGATCACAAGTTTTACATTTGTAGAAAAAAATATAAACTTGTACAAATAATTGAATGACTACAACTCGACTATCTAGCTAATCTCTAGGCTTTTGTCTGCAAGTATTCCCGTCACTCCCCAAGCTAAGTGAATCCACGGCTAACCTGAAAATGTTGGTTTCCAGTCAGGAATGGAACGAGCACAATTCACTGAATGCAATTTCAATAAAGAAAATGACTATAAAACAAAGATTAGGCATCAATCATGAGTTTTGAAAATAACAGTAAAGCCGTAAGAAAAATCAATAGTAATAAATAGACCAATATACTTTCCACCGTTAGAAGTACCTTTGACATGTGATCAGTCTGGGACATTACACCGCACGGTCTACGAGATCTACTTGCATGAAAAGTAAACAACGTCTACGAGATCTACTTGCAGAAAAGTAAACGAGATCTACGAGATCTACTGCATAAAAGTAAACGAGACCTACGAGATCCACTGCATAAAAGTAAACGAGGTCTACGAGATCTACTGCATAAAAGTAAAAGAGGTCTACGAGATCTACTGCATGAAAGTAAACACTGTCTACAAGATCTACTGCATGAAAATAAATACTGTCTACGAGATCTACTGCATGAAAGTAAACGAGATCTACGGTCGGATCACACATCCTTGGTACTTCTCATTCCCGACTCAACAATTTATAATAGAAAAATAATCACATAACCAATGACTAATCAATGAATTATAGTGAAAATCAATATCGAAATGCAGACAATAAACTGTACTCGCCTGTGGTCCTTTGCTGGTGAAACCGGCAATCTGAACTACTCAATGTGCCACTATAGTCAAAACCCGTACAACAGTCCCCGAAAGCTGAAATAAACAATACCAGTGATCTCAGAATAGTCCAATTAGCTAGGATTGCTTGTCCTTACATCCAATTCTGGACACAGGAGTAAAACGGTAATTTTCGGACAAAAACGATGTCCGCCGTTGGACCCGCTTTGCACCGAAAAGCGTGCCAGAGTCAACGGTGTCTAAAGTTGTCAAACTACATGTTTACGGATCCAGTTTTCCGATACGAACCCAACCGTATGTCCAGAGTTGGATTCCGACGGGCCGTGCACAAAATCGCCCGTTGAGCGGGACCGTGGGGCCCGCAAAACGACGTACGATTCAACTGTATCAGAATCGGACCAAACTTGGCGTATAGGACCAGAAAAATGATACGGTCCTGTTGGCACAAGTTTCGTCCTGATCTGACGAGCGTGCACGAAGTAATTGGAAAATTTGCACAGAGGCCGATACGGGAAATTTCGACGGATACGCATCAAATTCGTCGCGCACACGCGACCAATTTGAATTCCGTCAAAGCCCACACGACCACGAAGCTGTTACGCAGCTTTCGATGCTTTCGGTTCGCGACCACGTCGTCCCGATTGGCGTCACGCACGTCGTGTGGAACAATTTTCAAGTTTTGAAAACAGATTTTTGGGAAACTTTGGAATTCGATTTCTCGACACTCAGTCGATGATTTCGAATTCCGCAAGAAGAAATTCGAAGTCCTACATGTTGTCTAAAAGTCTCTTAAAAAAGTATTCTAAAATTCCTAACTGGTTGATCAGAATCTATCTCGAAACATGAGGGTTTCGACTAGAAAACTGTTCTGATTTTCGAATGGTTTTTAGTCATGTTCGCATCTATTTTCTGGGCAACCTAGCGCTGAATAATACAATCTACCTAAAGGGGAATCAAGAGGGACATATAGGGTCCATACCTGAACAAACGGTTCGAAGAACCGTCGACCATGCGCGGAGAAAACACCACGTGAAGTAGCCTCGTCGCTGCTGTGTTTTTTGACTCATTTACGCGCGTGCGGCCTGTTCTCGGCATGTGGCCGGCCGACGGTCGCCTGGCCGCGTCGGGGCGGCGCGCGCCGTCATTAGGGAGGTCGCCAGGGGGTCTGACGCGGCTCTAGGTCAGGGTTTCTTCGATCCTCTCTCTCGCTCTCTACGTTCGTATATAGTCGGGTTTCTCGGTTTTTAAAGAAGAGGGGGTTCGGGTTTCTTCTACAATCGGGGGGGCTCAGGTTTGTTCCTGTGAACACAGGGGCCTGGGGTTCTCGGGAAGCCTGGCTTGGGGGTTGGGCCCTGTGGCCGAGGGCCTGGGCTGCTACTGCTTCAATTCTTTTTTTTTAATACTATACATATATATATATTCATATTTAAAACTCTATCTATATTCATATATATACTAATATAATAATATCTCTAAATATCTAAATAAAACCCCAGAATCATCGATTCCCAGTATAGGCCCTATTTATATATATATGACTGTACATAATAATATTTAATTGACATGATAATCTAACCAATAATAAAATAATATTATATAATATTAACCTTAATAAAATAATATTATTGCAATAACGAAATTCAACAAACGATAATGGTGTATAAATACCATTATGTGCAGTCTGATAAATCCCAGAATGTATACTACCTTATTTTATACCATGTTATTGACTATCGACCAATACTAATATTTATAATATTAAAATATGATTACTTAGGAATATTCATTAAATTATTTAAAACGGAACACAACACGATCCTTCCAAAATACTCAACACGAATGTCATTGAACGTCCCGCATGCCTACATGGGCTTGGGCTCAGTTCGGGTCCAGTCCGGACTAAAATGGTATAACCGGTCTCCTAAACATCAAATAATATTAATAATGAATAATTACTATTTATAATGGTCATGTCACGACTTGGCCTAGTTTTTCTAGTTATGACATCACTATGGCTAGGTTTCTCCTGGCATGGCTAGTACTCTAGTCGAAGCACACTGTTACATCTCCCAGGCCACAATTCATAATCATTTTATGCTCCATAACTCCACAATGATTTAAATCATCCACCGTAATAATTAGCTAAATTATTATTTAAAAAATCTAAAATCACCATTCGAATAAACTAATTAAAAATAGACTAATTTCAAATTTTCGGGAAGGGGAGCTACAAATCTACCCAGCTAAAAATCTAAAATCACCATTCGAATAAACTAATTAAAAATAGACTAATTTCAAATTTTCGGCCAATTCGACTAAACTAGGCTCAAAATGATAAACCAAATCTGTCCTAGGGCTCCTATAGTTATATACACAACTACAATCTATTATAAGAGAGTTATCAAGCATAAATATCTATATACATATAGGCATATATACACACGTGTATTTTACAATTCAAACCAACCTTAATTTTAACAAATGATGGTGTGTGTGTGTGTGTGTGTGTGTGTGTCCTGGAGCTTACTGAAATGGGGTGAATTCTGAGATTAAAAACAGCAAACACAACCATGGTATATCCCAACTTAATATACTATTATATACATATATACAAAATAAGAAATCTACATATATATATATATATATATATATATATATATATATATATATATATATATATATATATATATATATATATATAATATATACACACACAGAAATGCTCATTGAAAAATTGGCAATGGTTTGAGATAATTTAAAGAGTCAAAAATCTGGAATTAAATCCCCTCGACCCATTCTCAACATGCATGCATTAGCAATGGGTTTAAATGGGGTTTTGTATATCTATAGTTAAATATATGTATACATAGCTATATAGAAAACATATATACTCATAAATGATGGAAAATTATGAAACAAAACCAAAAGTTGGTTCCCAAAAATCCGAAACCTCATATATGTCCTGAAAACTCAAATTTTATAAGCTAAATAGCTGGAAATGAAAATATCGCATTTAACTCAAAAATTCAAAATTAAAGAAAACTCATCCATTTCACACAACGACCCAAAATGCAATCTACACTAAACGAACCCGTGAAGCAAGGCATACACGTTGGTCTCGACCCACGTGATGCGCTCGTGTACTCTCAGGTTCAAAATTGTGTCTGTATCGTGTCCACAGAACGCATATCAAAATTTTTCGATACCGCGTGATAACGCGCACTTGTGCGTGCGTTCTCGCTCGTTTGAGCGCCGCACACACAACAAAAATCCTGTGCTTGTGCACGTAGCTGGAGGGTCCTGTTTTAGGTCTAGGACACGGCCATGAAGCTATACGCCGTGCCAAAGCGACGCACGTAGCCCCGCACCCGCGTGCGGCCTGCTGCGCGCGCGCGCGCCCGTGCGCCCTCGTGCGCGCGGTTCCACCCTCGTGGCTCACTCGCCGGGCCATGCCACGACTCGGGGTGGGTTCTTCGGGTAGTATAGGTATAGGTCGACGTGTCCCATGTCCTGGAACAGGTCTTCGTTGCGTCGTGTGCGCGCACGAAGTCCGTTTCAGCGACAAAAAACAGGCTGAATGCACAGTGCGGCTGAGCGGTGCACGCACGATTTCTCCGCGCTTGCTCAACAAAAAGCCATGAAATTTTACGAGCATGGGGGAAGAGGTTGCCCCCATGTGCTTAAGAAATTTCACACAAAAACATGGCTTGTGCATCGAGAAACATCATGCAGACAGCAGGACACGCACGGCCTCGTGCACGGGATCCGTGCACGTGCGTCCGTTGCCCGAAACGCCGCTGATACGTTGTCAAAACCAAATCCGTCTTCACAAAAGTTTATCAAAATAATATTATCTAAACATCCATGAAGACAGAATCGAAAAACAGTAACTTTCTATCCTAAGCAGCATTTCGTCGAACATGTGTCGTAAAGGACCGACACGTGTCCGATACCGCCATCAAACGAAGTCAAAATCCAACCAAAATTTATGGGGCAAGTCTAGGGCACCTATATGAATGCAAAAATGAAAGAAATTCCAGATTTACTATGGTAGATTAGGGTTTACCTATTGAGTCTCAAAAACTCAATGAATGGAGCCCCTCGGTTGTCGTGTTGGCCGATTTCCCTCAAGCAAAAGCCTCCTCCTCATCGCTAGAAATGCTTCAGTAGATCCTCCTCTCCTCGACGAGTACAACGGAGTTCGTTTGAGAAGAAATGGACTTCAGATGAAGGAAATATGAGTTTTGGAGAGGAGAAACTATTATGGTTCACTTGTGGAGGCTACAATTCCACAAATGAAGAAAAGGAGGAGGGGTTACTACTGTTCGGTGGCCAAAGGGGTTTCTAGGGTTAGGGTTACACTTGGACCAACTCATTCTCAAGTAGAAATGGGCCCAAGTCAAAAAGGCTTAAAGGCTTGGATGCAAAAAGGCAAAAATAAATCAATTAAAGCCTTAAAATAATCTAATGCCTAAAATAAATTCTAAAAATAAAAATAACAATTCTAAAGCATGGTTAGGCCCCTATACAATGTCCACTAAGGTTAAACCAGTTGCTAGCACAACACAAGTCAACATATCTAGAATATCACAAAACGGCCAAAATGGCTAAAAATCAATTAATCACTCTAAAATTAACTAATAAAAACTATATTAATTCTAATGATAATAAATCTAATTTCTAATATAGCATTAAGTTTCTAGATCATGGTTGGCTAAGGTCAAACCACTTATATTACCAAAACACCAATTCAGCTACCAATCAAACCGCACAACAAGCAATTTAATTAATAAATTAATAAAATTCAAGTAATGCATAATTACTAAAATACCCTTAGCCTAAAAATATGTAATTAGCCAATCTAGCCATATGGTCGAGTCTCCTTGGTCATGGTTAGTCTCTAAGTCAAACAATCTTTAGGGTTAAACTAGCAACAACCAAAATCATAATTCACCCATCTAAATAATATAAAAAAATAAAAAAAATCCCCAAAATCATAATAAGATTTAAATACTATTATTAAATGATATAAATTACAAAAGTTCAAAATTACCCTTATTTCAGAAAAGTGGTGGTTACAAGTCTACCCTCCTTAAAATAATTTTGTCCCCGAAATTAAGATGATCATACTCTTTCTAGGTCAAATCCCCAACAATCATGGTCTTAAAAAAACATATCTAAATCATGCAGTTGAAAAAAAATCATACAGGGTTATGGTAGGTAATATCAGTCTGGGGTCTCGTCATCTAGTCATTATAGTCATACTATATCAAAGTAGTCATAAGGTATCGAACATACAAACAATATGGTAGGGTACAGTAATCATTGTAAACCCCCTAATTTTCTACTATGATTTTTAATTATTGCATTTTTTTATTTACTTCGTATTTACGCATCGTATACTAATTCGCATTTTTGTAGCATGCGAGATTTGCGTTCGTAACTTCTCGCCAAGTGCGAATATGTGCGAGGTACATATTTTGTAAAACATTTTATTAGAGATTTTATATATATAGAAGAATTTATTTTTTCAAAATAATACGTGATAAATATTTTTATTTCTAAAAAAGAGTTAATTAGTTCGTCATTTAAAAATGAGTAGTGATTTGAAAAATTGTGGTATTTCCAAAAGATTTGTGAAATGTGATATTTGCTTATTAATATATTTTGTTATTATAAAAGCTAGTTCATAAGTAATATTTAAGTATTTATAGTGATTTTCAAAATTAATTATTTCCATATTTATTTAACTACGAAAATAATATTTGAGATCTTGTTTAGTTAATATTTGATTAAATATGGTAAATTAAATTACAAAAGATTTTATTGACTTTATTTAAAAATATTTTAAATGAAGAATAGAATTTATCTAGATTTGATTTGAATTGTATTGAGTTATTTTAAATTGGTTTAAATTAATAGGAGATTTATCTGATTGGGATTTAATTAATCCCAATCCCTATCCAACTGGGAATTCCTACCTCCTATAAAAGGAGAAGTACTCCTCCAGAAATTTCTATTCTCCACAATTCTCTCCACAAAGTATTGTGCACCGTGTCGGTGTCCACCATTTCCACTATGATAGATTTACATAGACATTGTTTTTCCTTCCCGTGTCCACACCCGGACACGATGACCCCATAAACCTAAAACTACGAAAACACCAAACACAAGACCACCATCCTCATCGTTCCAAGTCCCTGCTCTGTCGGATTCCGGCCACGACCCACAGCCCCCAACTCCATCATCACCACCCCCACCGTAACCCGACCCCTGACTTCACCAGAACGCCGTCGACACCATCGTCGCTGTCACCACCCTCACCGTTCCCCGTTCCGGCAGCACCCCCACATACCATCGTCGCTACCACCACCGTCATCACCACCACAACCACACAATAGAAAAAGAAGGGGGAGACACCTCTCCTGAGTCGGCGTGCCATCGTACCGTACAGACCGGGACTCCTCCGCCCGAACGAGCTCCCCACACCGCGTGCATCCTACATCGGTCGACCACCGCTTCCGGCTTCCCGAGCCGTGCGCCCAAACCGGCGGCAGCACCAACACCATCGCCGCTACTACCACCGTCATCACCACCAACAGATGAAAGGAAAAAAGGGGAGGACGAAAAATTGCTCACCTCCGTCGTACCGTACAGCGGGGATCGTGCTCCACCCTCTTCGAATTTTGCACCCTCCTATCGAGCCATCGGCGCGCCGGCATCCGCTCCTCGCTGATGTCCCCGTGCCCGACGGGAGCGCATCCCACCGCATGCGCCGTACAGCCGCGGATCCATCACGCCGGCGGCGCCCCTCCGCTTCCCCAGAACTCACCCCCACGCCTGCCAATCCACCGGCGTTCTCCGCCTACCAGGTCGTGGACCGCCGCCGCCCACTGGAAATCCTCTCCGTGTTCCTGACGCCGCTCCTCCCGGCGCTGACCGCCCAAATCCGGCACGGCCACCTCTTTGCCGAGATCCCAGCGTCCCCAACTCCTCCGTCCAGCCGACCCGACTCTGCCTCCCACCAGCCCATCCGAGCCGCCCAGGTTCGACAACCGTATCCCCCACGGCCGCCCTCTCCTTCCTCGAGAACCGCGTCACCGCCTCCGACTTCCGACCCGGCACCACCGCAGCAGTTCCCGACCGGAACCGCCGCCCTCACGAGCACCACCTCCGCCGAACTCCGAAGCGAGCCGACCGCCTGTAGGTGAGAGGCCCAACTTTATTCCCTTTCCCAATCTCTCTCTCTCTCCTTCTCTCACTGTATAGGGAAAGGAATAGATATTTAAGAGTTATTATTATTATTATTATTATTATTATTATTATTATTATTATTATTATTAGTGTTATCTATTACTGTTATTATTATTGATTTTATTATTATTATTGTTATTATTATTATTATTATTATTATTATTATATTATTATTATTATTACTATATCATTAGTATTAATGTAAGTATTTGTTATAATTATGATTTTTATTGATTTATGTATTTAGATATAAAAATCCTTCAAACTTTCTTGTAAAAATACATCTACAAGGTTATATATAAATATATTATACTTGGTTTGGCCTTTTCAAAATATGGTTTTAGAACCTTATATGATTTTACTAATATTTATCTAAATTATTGTTAATAATAAAATATGGTTTTTATCTATTAAAATATGTGTTGACAAACATAGAGGTAGCCTAAAACGATTTTTTGTGATTATTAAAGTATTTTCCAAAAAAAAAATTTTACTAATAAAAATCTAGTTTAGCTATTATATTTTCTAAACATGGTATAAACACCTTTTCTACAAATCCATCAGTTATCAATTCTTGATCATAACTAAATCGTGCCTATTTTCTCATGGACTTCGGATCTCTACACATCGAACATGGCTACGGTACAGACATGACTTGTCGGATTATCGTACCACACCAAGCGTAACACCAGGCAAGATACCTTGCCATTATACTGTTTATTTTAGTTGTATTTTATTTACATATCACTGTTCCTTTATTTCTAGTTCTTGATTACTGCCTGCTCAGTGATATTAGTTGTACCTTGTTATTTACCTTTGATTGCATATGGACTTAGAGTTAAAGGACTACCACTAGCTTAGTGCATTGCATAAACTTTGACACTGTTGTGCCACGAGATGTGTGAGTTATGAGTAGCATATAGTCTACGGACTTGCATGTTGGCTGATCACTGATGCGTGCAGGACGTACGTTAGGTCTAACTGTCAATAGTTGTATGTTAGAAGACTTGACGGTTAGTAGTGTTACATGGTCGTGTATACGACATGATAGGTACATTGGGTGGGGAGAACATTTCCTTATCGTATGGGCTTCTATTGTACTTCCCTTGTAACCCGAAAGCTCCGCTGGAGATACGGGTATGAGCCTCTCAGGTTGGCCACTGTCATTTTTTAACGTCATGCTCTCGGTCACTGTGCCCAAGTGGGGACCATACCATATCCCATTACAGCCAGGGCTCATGCGACGAAAGGTTTGTTCTCACTGCATGTTCACTTTAGTTTGGTTAGATTACCTTATTGTGTCTTGTCACTTTCTTTGATTGTGGCATATTTTATATTCAGTATTATATGGCATGTTGATGTATCTTGTTACGTCCCTCTGAGGACCTGGTTATCCCGCCAGGTATGTGTGTTCTTGTCTTTCGCAGGTGTTCTAGTCGTGGCCATGATTGTCACTATTTCTTCGAGGATGATTGCGCTTTGATCGTCTTCGCTTCGCCCGCCAAACTTATTGTATTTTCCATGTATTCTTCCTTACTTGTTGGTAGTGGATTTGTTTCCGCCCAATGATTGTATACATGACAAAATTCAAAGTTGCTTTTATATCATTATTTATCTTGTGGATGAGATTTAGTACCTTAGTTACTGCATATTATAGCTTATGTATATATACGAGGGTCCATATACTTCGTATGTATACAGCTGGCATGGTTATGTCCTAGTCCTACATATTTTGGGACTGGAGCGTTACATATTTTTGTGATGGTCCATGCAGGTCTAGTTTGCCGTTTCGGTTACATGATTAAACCAAACGGACCTGCAATATAGGATTAGAGTCTAGAAATCTCATCCACTTACTTGACATCCTTCCTTGACCTCAAATTCCGAACTCTCGTTCGACCTCCTTGATTTTCATCTTGCATGACTCCTTCTACCGTAAATTCTTAGTTCGTGACTAAACTAGTATATGCCCATAGTTTAAACACATGGCTAGATAGATTGCATTTGGCAATTAATATGCATTGGAATTTTTAAGTTATAAAGAAATTTATTTTTCTAGAAAGTATGATTTTAAGGATTAGTTAATTTCAAGTTAGGTAGTAGCATATTACCGCCTTCAATGGATAGTTGGAATTTTATTTTGCCATTACAAGGTGGTATACACAAGAGGACAGAAAATAATTTTATGGATTATGATTTTTGGAAATAGCGAAATAGTTTATGATTTATTTGGGATATGAAACCGAATTGAGTAACATCTTTAAATTGTGACCCATGATTACGATTTAGTTCAAGTTGGGATTGAATATGTTAAAGTTTATCTCGAATTTATTAAAGTATTTTAAATTATAAGTTATGATTTTGTAAAGAATATGAAGGGTTTATGATTTACGGTTTATTAGAAAGCTTGAGGTTTTAAATTGATTCTACGATTTGCGAATTATAAGTATTTAATTTTGAGCTTGAAGAGATGATGGTAAAAAAATTTGTTTGAAATATTTTTGGAAGATATGGAATCGACTTTGAAGGAAAAATATTTAAATTTGCTCATATGATCTACGGTTTATAAAGTTATTTAGATTCGAGTTTGAAAGCCTTGATTATGGATATCTAAATTTTGGTAAAAAAAGGAGAAGAAGGGAGAATTACTTTTTGTGACTTATTGGAAGCTAGATATTCACATTTGAATGATATATAATTAAATTCGGGAGTTATTTAAATGTTCCATTTGTAATATGAAATTCGGTTGATAAACCCATTAAATGATGAGTTTAAGGTTTGAAAAAAAAAGAAAAAAAAGGGAGGTTATCTTTCAAGTTGCGATATACAAGGGTTGTTTCGAGATTGACTAGAGATTTAAAATTGTGATTTAAGTTGACAGTCTAGGATAATTGAAATTTTGGCGAAGTATTTTGAAAATTTTATTGAGAAACTTTTGAGGAACTTGAAATTTTAGATTAGATCATATATTGGTAGAAGACCAAGAAGCAAGTAAGGTCACCCTAGTGAGATAGAAGTATTCCACTTTTGATTACCATACCACCTATGATTATGATATTGCATATACTCAAGTTAGTCATCGACCAAACCGATGAACATATCTTTGACTTACTCGACCTTCCCTCAAATCTAGATCATTATTCATGACCATCTAATTGTTTGAAACTAGAAGTAATTAGAACCATCCCCTTGACCATACCCTCATCTAGGAGACTGATTTCTCTCTAGAAACTGTGTCCCTAACTTATCTTAACTTGATCGACGAGATTTTTTAATTATCTTATTTCGTGCTTTAACCTTTTTTGCATTAATTAGTATCTTATGAAAACCCACTTTCTATTTTTTTGATTATTCTACATTCCCTATCGTGACTTTGATATTTGGAGCACAACACCAGACTTTTTCTTCCCACAAATTTCACATACAAGACCTAGACGAGCTCACCTTCATGTAGGTATATCATGTCCCACTAAAACACGTCCCCTTGTACTCTATTTTTATGGTACGACTTTCGGATCATAAAGACTAACTATAACATATACCATGGTGCCGATATACTTTGACTATATAATTGGACTCAATCTCGACTCAAATCTTCGGCCCGATTGCGATCTACTAAATCCGTTAAATGCTTAACTTTGCGTTTTATCTTGACTGCTTAACCCTTGTCATTATTTTCATGTTTCTCTCGATTCACTTAGACACATAACATTTTTCTTTCGCTCGTTGCAACCCTTACCCTTCTTCTTTCCCAACTAAATTGCTTTCTCATACTTCACTGTGATTTCTCCATTGTTTATGCCACCTTGTTCCTTGTATGATTCCCTTATGCGAAATGAAATTTGATCATGACAATCTTGGGTTAGTAAAGGTTAGATTGGAGAATCCCACAGCCTGGATAAATAATGTGGTTGGTTAAGATAATTATGAAATTATGAGCTATAGGTGGGATATAAATGGAAATGTGCAATAAATCCGAATCAATGAGGTAAGGAATGATATATTAGGTTTTGATGAAATACTCAAGGATAAATAGACTTCACGAATTTCAAATTTACTTTGAGGTAACAACATATCGAGTGAAATATTTTTCTCTAAAAGCTTGGGTGGTTAAGAACCAAATTATACATTAAATTATGGATGCAAAATTTTGACGTTGCCTTCGGTAACGTATCGTGTTATGATGATATTAGTTTTTCAAGGATAACCAATTGTTGAAGAAAGAAACCTTTACATTTTGATGCATGGAGAATTAAGTTATAAGATGATTATGAATAAGAAGTTAAGATGAGTTACATTTCTTCCATCAAGAAGATGAGATTTTTAAAATTAAAATTTCGATAGAGAGACTAATAAGTATTTTAGAAATTTTCAATTATGAGGATAGAAGATTGAGTTATGAAGGTATACGGTTAGTTTTCGAGAATTGTCATTGAAGACGGACTTTTTTGATATACCTATGGATGCATCGTACATTAACCAATAATACAAAGTGTAGAAAGAAGATTTTAACTTTACTTGGGCCAAATTGGTTGAAAGTTTTGGAATTTTAATTTTAGAGGAAATCCTAACTTGGAAGGATATATATAAGTAAACTAGTATAAATGGAGATTATGAAATTCAAAATTTGAGATTATCGGAAATTCTATGACGAAATAGAGGAAATTAGAGTACATTTATAACCATATTGATTTGTTTAAGAAGACGTGGAACGAAAGTAATTCTTAGGAAGAACGATTTATGATAAGTGAATATTGATGATATCAAAGAATTAAGGATTTTATTACCTACTTGTGAGGTTGCCCTTTTTGAGGTTAATGTTAGGGATGATCGAGCTTAGTCATTGATCGATTGTCATGTGCATGATCGTAATCTAAAACCATCGGAATTTTGTTCTAATCGATCGAATGACATATTGCCATTGAGATGTCATTTCATTCTCGTCAAACAATTGATTGCCTTTTTGTTCAATATGAATCAAATTCTTATCGATTATACTGCTTCAATCTTCTTCACCCTACATATCCTAATTTTTTCTAAATTTTGAGGGCAAAATTCTTTTAAGTTGGGTAGGATGTAAACCCCCTAATTTTTTACTACAATTTTTAATTATTGCATTTATTTTTTTTATTTACTTCGTATTTACGCGTCGTATACTAATTCGCATTTTTGTAGCATGCGAGATTTGCGTTCGTAACTTCTCGCCGAGTGCGAATATATGCGAGGTACATATTTTGTAAAACATTTTATTAGAGATTTTATATATATAGAAGAATTTAGTTTTTCAAAATAATACGTGATAAATATTTTTATTTCTAAAAATGAGTTATTTAGTTCGTCATTTAAAAATGAGTAGTGATTTGAAAAATTGTGGTATTTCCAAAAGATTTGCGAAATGTGATATTTGCTTATTAATATATTTTGTTATTATAAAAGCTAGTTCATAAGTAATATTTAAGTATTTATAGTGATTTTTTAAATTAATTATTTCCATATTTATTTAACTATGAAAATAATATTTGAGATCTTGTTTAGTTAATATTTGATTAAATATGGTAAATTAAATTGCAAAAGATTTAATTGACTTTATTTAAAAATATTTTAAATGAAGAATAGAATTTATCAAGATTTGATCTGAATTGGATTGAGTTATTTTAAATCGGTTTAAATTAATAGGAGATTTATCTGATTGGGATTTAATTAATCCCAATCCCTATCCAAATGGGAATTCCCACCTCCTATAAAAGGAGAGGTACTCCTCCAGAAATTTCTATTCTCTACAATTCTCTGTACAAAGTGTTGTGCACCGTGTCGGTGTCCACCATTTCCACTATGATAGATTTACATAGACATTATTTTTCCTCCCCGTGTCCACACCTGGACACGATGACCCCATAAACCTAAAACTACGAAAACACCAAACACAAGACCACCATCCTCATCGTTCCAAGTCCCTGCTCCGCCGGATTCCAGCCACGACCCACAGCCCCCAACTCCATCATCACCACCTCCACCGTAACCCGACCCCTGACTTCACCAGAACGCCGCCGACACCATCGCCGCTGTCACCACCCTCACCGTTCTCCGTTCCGGCAGCACCCCCACATACCATCGCCGCTACCACCACCGTCATCACCACCACAACCACACAATAGAAAAAGAAGGGGGAAGACACCTCACCTGAGTCGGTGCGCCACCGTGCCGTACAGTCCGGGACTCCTCCGCCCGGACGAGCTCCCCACACCGCGTGCATCCCACATCGGCCGACCACCGCTTCCGGCTTCCCGAGCCGTGCACCCAAACCGGCGGCAGCACCACCACTATCGCCGCTACTACCGCCGTCATCACCACCAACAGATAAAAGGAAAAAGGGAGAGGACGAAAAATCGCTCACCTCCGCCGCGCCGTACAGCGGGGATCGCTCTCCACCCTCTTCGGATTTCGCACCTTCCTGTCAAGCCATCGGCGCGCCGGCATCCGCTCCTCGCTGATGTCCCTGTGCCCGACGGGAGCGCATCCCACCGCGTGCGCCATACAGCCGCGGATCCATCACGTCGGCGGTGCCCCTCCGCTTCCCCAGAACTCACCCCTATGCCCGCCGATCCACCGGCGTTCTCCGCCTCCCCGGCCGCGGACCGCCGCCGCCCACTGGAAATCCTCTCCGTGTTCCCGACGCCGCTCCTCCCGGCGCTGACCACCCAAATCCGGCGCGGCCACCTCTTCGTCGAGATCCTAGCGTCCCCAACTCCTCCGCCCAGCCGACCCGACTCCACCTCCCACCGGCCCATCCGAGCCGCCCAGCTCCGGCGACCGCATCCCCCACGGCCGCCCTCTCCTTCCTCGAGAACCGCATCACCGCCTCCGACTTCTGACCCAACGCCACCGCAGGGGTTCCCGACCGGAACCGCCTCCCTCACGAGCACCACCTCCGTCGAACTCCGAAGCGCGCCGACCGCTTGTAGGTGAGAGCCCCGACTTTATTCCCTTTCCCAATCTCTCTCTCTCCTTCTCTCACTGTATAGGGAAAGGAATAGATATTTAAGAGTTATTATTATTATTATTATTATTATTATTATTATTAGTGTTATCTATTACTGTTATTATTATTGATTTTATTATTATTATTATTATTATTATTATTATTACATCATTAGTATTAATGTAAGTATTTTGTTATAATTATGATTTTTATTGATTTATGTATTTAGATATAAAAATCCTTCAAACTTTCTTGTAAAAATACATCTACAAGGTTATATATAAATATATTATACTTGGCTTGGCCTTTTCAAAATATGGTTTTAGAACCTTATATAATTTTACTAATATTTATCTAAATTATTGTTAGTAATAAAATATGGTTTTTACCTATAAAAATATGTGTTGACAAACATAGAGGTAGCCTAAAACGATTTTTTGTGATTATTAAAGTATTTTCCAAAAAAAAATATTTTTACTAATAAAAATCTAGTTTAGCTATTATATTTTCTAAATATGGTATAAACACCTTTTCTACAAATCCATCAGTTATCAATTCTTGATCATGACTAAATCGTGCATATTTTCTCATGGACTTCGGATCTCTACACATCGAACATGGCTACGGGACAGACATGACTTGTCGGATTATCGTACCACACCAAGCGTAACACCAGGCAAGATACCTTGCCATTATACTGTTTATTTTAGTTGCATTTTATTTACATATCACTGTTCCTTTATTTCTAGTTCTTGATTACTGCCTGCTCAGTGATATTAGTTGTACCTTGTTATTTACCTTTGATTGCATATGGACTTAGAGTTAAGGGACTACCACTAGCTTAGTGTATTGCATAAACTTTGACACTATTGTGTCACGAGATGTGTGAGTTATGAGTAGCATATAGTCTACGGACTTGCGTGTTGGCTGATCACTGATGCGTGCAGGACGTGCGTTAGGTCTAACTGTCAATAGTTGTATGTTAGAAGACTTGACGGTTAGTAGTGTTACATGGTCGTGGATACGACATGATAAGTACATTGGGTAGGGAGAACATTTCCTTATCGTATGGGCTTCTATTGCACTTCCCTTGTAACCCGGAAGCTCCGCTGGAGATACGGGTATGAGCCTATCAGGTTGGCCACTGTCATTTTTGAACGTCATGCTCTCGGTCACTGGTGCCCAAGAGGGGACCATACCAGATCTCATTACAGCCAGGGCTCATACGACGAAAGGTTTGTTCTCACTGCATATTCACTTTAGTTTGGTTAGATTACCTTATTGTGTCTTGTCACTTTCTTTGATTGTGGCATATTTTATATTCAGTATTATATGGCATATTGATGTATCTTGTTACGTCCCTCTGAGGACCTGGTTATCCCGCCAAGTATGTGTGTTCTTGTCTTTCGCAGGTGTTCTAGCCGTGGCCATGATTGTCACTATTTCTTCGAGGATGATTGCGCTTTGATCGTCTTCGCTTCGCCCGCCAAACTCATTGTATTTTCTATGTATTCTTCCTTACTTGTTGGTAGTAGATTTGTCTCCGCCCAACGATTATATACATGACAAAATTCAAAGTTGCTTTTATATTATTATTTATCTTATGGATGAGATTTAGTACCTTGGTTACTGTATATTACAGCTTATGTATATATATGAGGGTCCATATACTTCGCATGTATACAGCTGGCATGGTTATGTCCTAGTCCTACGTATTTTAGGACTGGGGCGTTACAATCATGAAGGTAAGATAAGGTATAGGTCAAGAACTCACCTCTACTAGGTCTGGTAGCTGGAACTCTCTTTTGGAGGTAGGCCTCGACTGGGGTCAAGTGTAGTAGAACAGTCTCGTATCTTGTGTGCAGCTGACCCATAAAATAGGCACAATCCTAGTCTCTTCCTATAGTCCTTCCATACGTGCCCAAGCTTCTTACAGAAAGTACAGGTAGGAACTCGCTCAATTGGCCTCTGTTGGACAAGAATCTGAACTGGATAGGCTGGTCTAGGTTGGAGGTCGGGGTACTCCTGAGGCTCTGGGTATATACTGCTCCTCGCTCTCTTGGGACTAGGCTCTCCTTTCGAATGCATGTAATCCCACAACAGTCGGACACTGAGACTCTGCTCTCTCATAAGCTCAGCCTGAAGTCTCTGTACCTCTTGTATATCCTGAAGAAGTCTGTAAATATGAGCTCCATCAGAAATGGCATAGGGTACCACTCCATGAGGCAAAGGAAGGCTCTCAGTCTCCGGCTGAACTGCAGCCCTCTCCTGAAGGATAGGAGATGGAGAAAAATTCTCCGATGACGCTACTAACACCTCCTGAGCAATAGAAGGGGGAAGTACAATCTCGGTCTCATCCGAAATTGCAGCTGTACACTGGGGACAGACTCTGGTCGTAGGTGCCATCCTGGAAAAGATAAGAGAGAAAAAAATAGTAAATCATCGGGCTGTAAGGCAGTCTATCATCATATATAAAAACTGATGATTATATATAAAAAACAACTGGAATTAACTATATAGGGTTACTATTCTAAAGATGATCAAAATCGAATGTTTAAAGCACGAACATTGAAATCCAATACGATATATATAAAAGAAAAGTTAGTCTCGGCACGATCTAAGTTGATCAATCTCTTGGTAATCAAGATTTGGGAAAGATGGGGAACAATGTTATCAAAGTCTGAGCACGAGCATCCAAGGATGGAGATCTAGGTCACAATTAAATTTAATTCAATTGAGTACGACCCAGATATTAATATGATAAAAAAATATGACCAAAGTCGATTGGTCGTGATCAATGGAGTTAGGGTTCAATGATATTGAAAAAATTAAAGGATAATTCAAGGATACGGAATAAGTCAATTTTCTCCTTTTTGATAGGAAAAACAGAAGGCAAGGTTTCATAGGGAAGTCAAGTTAATCATCTCTCTCTGATGTCATCAAGCTTATCTAATCATGATTTGTCAATCATATCCTTATCTCATAAGTCAAAATATGAAAATCAACCTTTATATGACTACCACCAAGAATTGATACCCTTTGTTATGAAGATTGGACCTTGTCATGATCATCATAGGCTCAATTCTTAAACTCCTAAACATGTTTCATGAAGCATACCCTTTTATTTATTAGCACTCTATATTAACCACTTAACCATCTTTAAATCAAAATTCTTCCACCTTGTCTCAAATTAGATCCGAAACCTCTAAATCAAGTTTTATGAAATCCTTAAACTTGTTCAATTTACTCTTCTCGTGTTGTTCAATCTGAAACTACAAAACCTTACAAAACTTATTCTCCATTAAAATCAACCTTCATATTTCCTTCAACGTACACCCTCAAATATTATTCTCCTTAAAATTTTAAAATTTTCTCAAAAATTTCTATATATTCTTTAATTAAAAAAAATCCTTGCGTTCTTTCTGCTCTTAACCATTTCTTGCAATATCATATTCAATTTCGTATTACCATCGAATACAGTTAAAAACTCTTCCCCATTACTAAGTTCCTAAATTTAACATCATAGCCTTAAGGTAACTGTCTCAAGAATCAATAACCAAAATTTATCCAAGTCCTCAACTTTGTCGACCTCGAATATCCTCGTCAGCTAAAAAATGCATCTATTATCTACATCCAAATATTTCTCTGTGTGTGATCGTTCCTAGATTGATAATATAAATCTGTTGATTTCATTCTCACTTTTACCACATCCCTATCTCAAATTCTATATCAAAGATCAACTTTTATATCCCTACCTAGAATATCATGAGATAACAAATTACGTCCCTTTCGAGCTAGATGATTTACGTCACTTTATTGACCTTTCCAAGGTAAAAAGGTATGGAGATTCAAAGGTTCCAAAGTATAGATGACAGCATTAGACATGAGATGGTGATTGATATAATTGAGATAGAGTTGACTAAGATAAGGAAAAATGGGAATGCAAGAAATAATGACAAGAAAGAAATAATGATAAGACCTGTTCTTGCTCATCTGTTCAAAGGAATGAATGAATTTGAGATATAATCTGATAACCATACACGTCTTCCTAAAATCATGTTGCTAGAATTTTGCCACGCCAGTAAGCATAGCTGCAATAAACAATAGAGTTCGTAACTAAGGTATACACCCTATAATCATGTTATTTAGAATTCTTACCTCGCCAACTGGTATGGCTGCAAGAAAATCTAAATTTCATAACTAGGATAATATATCTAAAATCAGGCTCTACATCATTGTCGTGCTAGCCAGTATGACTGCGATAAATTCTAACTCCGCTAATCAAGTAGACATTTACCTTTCTCACTGTCCTTATCAAGTATATGTTATCAGGTTATATCCTAAATTCCAAATAAAATAAATATATTTAAATACAAACTCAAAGTCAACAACTAATCAACAAGGTTCAAGATTCAACAATGAATCCATCAAAATTAAATTCAATAACAAGGAGTAATGAGTGAATCAAATGAGTAATGGGTGAATCAGATTAGGAAAAAGATTTCAGATCAAAGTTAAAATAAGACTCTCAGGGGTCATCCCAGGAATCCTAACAATGATTGGTTATCCTCTCATTCTAACACTTTGCTTCCTATACCCTATAGCAGCCTCGTAGTAGTACAACTAAATTGTCGTACTATCACGACATCGTACTAATGCGAATCTGGTCATGCATGTACCGGAGAGATGAAATCATGTCTCCATAACTATCTTGAAGACAGATCAAACAAGGAATCAATTACTGAAAAAGAAGCAAAATTATCAAAGGAGGATAGTTGTTTTCAAAAGGAAAAGGAGACAATTAACAGCAAGAATTTGATAAGAGTTTTTTCCTAATGTGATTGAGTACCTTAACTTATATCTAATATCCTACTCCAGGCTGTAATGATACTCTAGTTCGAGTACCACTACGAATCACACTAGTTGTGATAGGACTGACGACCTGCATGGGACACCACTAAAAATGTGTCATGACCCGCACCCAGTGAAAGGGCACGAGAAGTAAATACCCCCAGCCTACGCCACAGTATCGGCGGTAGAACACTGTCCTGAGTCACAATATCTAACACAGTCTAGAATAAACTCCGAATGGAGAGTAAAATAATAAGTACTCAATCACGACACTAAGATGGAATAGAATAGAAAGAATCACAAGAGAGCCACAACATAAATAGAAGTCTAGGTGTAAACCACCAGAATAAATCTCAAGTACAACTCATAAAGTCTCAAATAGAAAGGTAATAAACACTAAGTCACAGCTAGACTATGGGCAAGCCCTCATCGATTGTGGGATCCTCCTGAGGGTCCACGTCACCAGTGCCATCTAAGCCAATGCCATAATAAGTAAGGCAGAACTCTTCATCATCACCTGTAAAATTTTCAACATGCTCAGTTAGGACGGAACGAGCACATATCTTTCACAAAAGTTTATATTAGGATTGGACATATAAAGCAAGCTATAGAAAACTATACAAGAATCGTTGTAAAGAGAATCAACAAGAGAGAGACTATAAGAATGAGATATAATATGATAAATAGAGAAACGTAACCTTCTACGTGATTTAGGGCATGAATTGGTTATGTAAACGGTTTGGGTTGCACATGAATACAGCTATGGAGTGCACATGGATACCTATTGGGGATAATGATCACATAACCAACTACACTCTCCCTGCCCCCAAACAATACACAAGGATTAATACATGTTATGTTATTGCAAATGGATAACAACTACTTTATATATGGAGCTCATATGGTCATGAGTGTAAATGAATAACATATGAGTGCACATGGAAAAATATGAATACATGGAGTACATGATGGCCATGATAAAGTACATGAACATGATATACTCGATGTATCCGGGGGATACCATCGCATGAAAAGATCCATAGGGTACTAATCCGTGTGAACATCGTGTCATCATCAAGTATACTAGTCTATAACAAGAGAACATATCCAAAGAATAATAAAAAGATCAGAGAATGTACTCGCCTGGCAAACTAAACTGCTGATGATGAAGTGTAGCTAACTGGGGCAATATAAACCTATTTAAAGTATACACATGTCACAACCAAGTCTAAAATATCAAAAGAAATAGCTACAATACAAGACTACATGCTTCTAGGTCCATTTTGGTCAAAGTTAACCCTCGGTAAACTCTGGTCAACCCCGGTCAACGCTGGTCAAACTTGGTCAAACCTGGGTCAACTAGTCCGTCTACTAATTTCCATGTCATACACAAAATTCTAGGTCATACACAAAATTCTAGGTCATTTGGAGTTCGTTTGAGTTGAATTGGATCAAGTTTGACCCAAAGTTGACTTTTGTCAATTTGGCAACTTGTCGGCCAATTCGACTAAACTAGGCTCAAAATGATAAACCAAATCTGTCCTAGGGCTCCTATAGTTATATACACAACTACAATCTATTCTAAGAGAGTTATCAAGCATAAATATCTATATACATATAGGCATATATACACACGTGTATTTTACAATTCAAATCAACCTTAATTCTAACAAATGATGGTGTGTGTGTGTGTGTGTGTGTGTGTGTGTGTGTGTGTGTGTGTGTGTGTGTGTGTGTGTGTGTGTGTGTGTGTGTGTGTGTGTGTGCTGGAGCTTACTGAAATGGGGTGAATTCTGAGATTAAAAACAGCAAACACAACCATGGTATATCCTAACTTAATATACTATTATATACATATATACAAAATAAGAAATATATATATATATATATATATATATATATATATATATATATATATATATATATATATATATATATATATTTAAGGAAAACTAGATTTTATTCATTCAAAATATTGAGTACCAACTCAGGTTACAAGATCATTTGTGATTACACTTAACAGAAGCCTTGTCAACCTGCCTACAAACTTCCCTAATCAGCCTGTCCGCTCCATAAGAATACTGCTCATAGTGCCATTTATTCCTATTTTTCCACAGCACCTATATAACCGCTGCCACCACAATCTCTTTCTTGTGCTTCTTCTTCTTCTTTCTCCACCAAGAACGAAGTCTATGTAGCAGTGTACTGCCGCTCGTCCTGATCCCATATGCTTGCTGAACCGAGGCCCAAACTTTAGCAGCTAACTCCCCTTCATGAAATATATGTGCCACATTTTCAGAGGAAGGATCAACACAACAATGGCATTTCGATGCCATACTATACCCAAGCCTGGATATGTTATCATCAGTTGGTAATTTTTCATGCAACATACGCCAACAAAAGATCGACCACTTTATTGGGATACACTTGTTCCAGACTCATGAGAACAATATTTCATCCTGAAAAAATGAGTCCAAAACGAGGATTGAGTCATAAATTTCCACCATAATTTGATCGTCATCGAAGTCATGACGTCCTCCAACCGACGAACACCCAAACCACCTTCATCTTTGGTACGAGCAATAGAAGCCCATCCCAACCAAGTCCTATTTAACACTGCCACAGGTGGATCACACGCGGCCAATGTATAAACTGGAATAGAAGCTAGCACATTCTTGATTAAAACCAATTTGCCTCCAGGGGAAAGGATTTTATTGTGCCATCCTTCCAATTTATGTCTGATCTTATCTAGTAATTCTTCGTACATCCCCCCATTACGTCGGCCTGCCATAAGAGGACGGCCAAGGTATGTAAACGGAGGAGAACCCACTTGAAACCCAAACCGAGAGGCCAATTCATCACCCTTCTCTGGTCGTTCCTTTGAAGAAATATATATCGAAGACTTGTGTTTGTTAATCTTTTGGCCCGACATAGCTTCATACCTGGACAAAACTTCATTGATCATCCCTACTGATAGCAAATCCCCCGCTGAAAACAAAAGATCATCATTTGCATATGCAAGGTGTGTAATAGAAGGACATCCACGAGGAGTAAAAAAGGATTGAAACCATCCATATCTGGCAATCATTTCAGACTCCGAGTGAGAACTTCAGCTGCTAAGATGAACAATGTCGGAGACAATGGATCACCTTGTCGCAATCCACGAAAAGCTTGAAAATATTCGGTCGATTCCCCATTGATAAGAGGTGAATACCACACATTATTCACAATCCTCAACATCATGTCCACCCACTTATTATGAAAACTAAAGCGACGAAGATCCTTCAAAAGATATCTCCAATCCACCCTATCATAAGCCTTCATCATATCAAGCTTAAGCGCAATGTTACATCCCCTGTGCTTCTTATTCATCTTGGCCATCATCTCTTGAGCCAGAAGAATATTGTCAACTATTTCCCGACCTTGCACAAACCCACTCTGCTCCTGTGAAATCAGACGTGGTAGCAAAGGAGCTAATCGGCGAGATAAGATCTTCGATATGATTTTGTTAAAGATAGTGCAGAGACTGATAGGCCTGTAATCACCAAAGGTATGAGGTTGTTTGACCTTAGGGATTAATACAATAGAAGTGTTAGTGAAAGCCCTGGGAAGGGAGAATCCGTCCATGAACATATATATATATATATTTTATATATATATATATATATATATATATATATATATATATATATATATATATATACACAAATGCTCAATGAAAAATTGGCAATGGTTTGAGATAATTTAAAGAGTCAAAAATCTGGAACTAAATCCCCCTCGACCCATTCTCAACATGTATGCATTAGCAATGGGTTTCAACGGGGTTTTATGTATCTATAGTTAAATATATGTATACATAGCTATATAGAAAACATATATACTCATAAATGATGAAAAAATATGAAACAAAACCAAACGTTGGTTCCCACAAATCCGAAACCTCATATATGTCCTGAAAACTCAGATTTTATAAGCTAAATAGCTGGAAATAAAAATATCGCATTTAACTCAAAAATTCAAAATTAAAGAAAACTCATCCATTTCACACAATGACCCAAAATGCAATATACACTAAACGAACCCGCAAAACTCGACATACACGTTGGTCTCGACCCACGTGATGCGCTCGTATACTCTCGGGTTCGAAATCGTGTCCGTGTCATGTCCACAGAACGCGTATCGGAATTTTTCGATACCGCGTGTTAACGCGCACTTGCGCGTGCGTTCTCGCTAGTTTGAGCGCCGCATACACAACGAAAATTTTCGTGCTTGTTCACATAGCTGGGGGGGGTCTTGGGGTAGGTCTACGACATGGCCACAAGCGACACGCCACGCCAAAGCGACGCACGCAGGCCCGCACACGCGCGCGGCCTGCTGCGCGCGCGCGCCTCCGCGCCCTTGTACGCGCGGTTTCGCCCTCGTGGCTCGCTCTTCGGGCCACGCCACGACTCGGGGTTGGTTCTTCGGGTAGTCTAGGTATAGTTCGACGTGTTCCAGGCCCTGGAATGGGTCTTCGTTATATCGTGTGTGCGCACGAAGTCCGTTTTAGCGACAAAAATTAGGCTGAATGCACAGTGCGGCTGAGCGGTGCACGCGCGATTTCTCCGCGCTCGCTCAACGAAAAACCGTAAAATTTTACGATCATGGGGAAAGAGGTTGCCCCCACGTGCTTAAGAAATTTCATACAAAAAAATGGCCTGTACATCGAGAAACAACGCACGGACAGCAGGGCACGCACGGCCTCGTGCACGGGATCCGTGCACGGAAACGCCATTAATACGTTGTCAAAACCAAATCCGTCTTCACAAAAGATTATCAAAATAATATTATCTAAACATCCATGAAGACAGAATCGAAAAACAGTAACTTTCTATCCTAAGCAGCATTTCGTCGAACACGTGCCGTAAAGGACCGACACGTGTCTGATACCGCTATCAAACGAAGTCGAAATACAACCAAATTTTGTGGACAAGTCTAGGGCACCTATATGAATGGAAAAATGAAAGAAATTCTAGATTTACTATGGTATATTAGGGTTTACCTATTGAGTGTCAAAAACTCAATGAATGGAGCCCCTCAGTTGTCCTGTCGGCCGATTTCTCTCAAGCAAAAGCCTCCGCATCCTCGCTAGAAATTCTCCATCAGTCCTCCTCTCCTGACGAGTGCAATGGAGTTCGTTTGAGAAGAAACGGTCTCCGGATGAAAGAAATATGAGTTTTGGAGAGGAGAAACTATTAGGGTTCACTTGTGGAGGCTACAATTCCAAAAATGAAGAAAAGGGGGAGGGGTTATTGCTGTTGGATGGCCAAGGGGGTCTTTAGGGTTAGGGTTACACTTGGGCCAACTCATTCTCAAGTAGAAATGGGCCCAAGTCAAAATGGCTTAAAGGCTTGCATGCAAAAAGGCTAAAATAAATCAATTAAAGCCTTAAAATAATCTAATGCCTAAAATAAATTAAAAAAATGACAATTCTAAATCATTTTTAGGCCCCTATATAATGTCCACTAAGGTTAAACCAGTTGCTAGGACAACACAAGTCAACATATTTAGAAAATCACAAAACGGTCAAAATGGCTAAAAATTAATTAATCACTCTAAAATTAACTAATAAAAACTAAATTAATTCTAATGATAATAAATCTAATTTCTAATATAGCATTAGGGTTCTAGGTCATGGTTGGCTATGGTCAAACCACTTATACTACCAAAACACCAATTCAGCTACCAATCAAACTGCACAACAAGCAATTTAATTAATAAATTAATAAAATTCAAGTAATGCACAATTACTAAAATACCCTTAGCCTAAAAATATGTAATTAGCCAATCTAGTCACATGGTCGAGTCTTCTTGGTCATGGTTAGTCTCTAAGTCCAACAATCTCTAGGGTTAAACTAGCAACAACCAAAATCATAATTCACCCATCTAAATAATATAAAATAAATAAAGAAAATCCCCAAAATCATAATACTATTTAAATACTATTATTAAATGATATAAATTACAAAAGTTCAAAATTACCCTCTTTTCAGAAAAGTGGTGGTTATAAGGGGACATCAAAGAGCCTCTTTACTAGAAGGTGTTTATCAAGGAACTCGTTCTCGATCTAGACATTCTTCTGGCATACCTAAAGTTTCGGACCAAGATAATAATGGGGGTGCCACTCTCCCAGTTTTTTAATCATTTTACATCTGAGTCTGATGATAGAGTACTTTGGATTTTAGAAAAAGATGATGCAGTCTCATAGTCTGGGTCGAGTAGTACTAACTCTATTAATGCTTCCTTGTATACTTCTCTATTTGGTAGTCTATATACAACGTCTATGTATGTGACTGGTAATGAAGAAGGAGGAAGTAATGATCGACAGAGAATTGACAATATCGAGAACATGCTACAAAATATTATGATGATGATACAACAGGTGCAAATAACTATGAACCTACAAATAACTCTACATCAACCTCATCTATCAACTCAACCTTCTGCCTATCAAGATACAACTGGGGTATCGTTGATCCATAATCCACCACCGAGAGGTAAAAATGTATCTACGCCAGTATTGCAACAGGCACAACCAACTATCATACAATCAACCTCTACTAGTCAGCCAATTGATACTCTAGAAGCCATTCAAGGTATCAATGCTCGATTAGATAATATGACTTTAAAAGATGAGCTCCATCAAATGGGAATGTCCCACCCTTATCTTTCAGAATAGAATGATGTGGTTTGTCCTCCAAACTGCAAGCCCCAATCATTGATTCCTTATAACGTAACAAGCTCACCCAGACAGTATTTGACATACTTTAACTTCCAGACCATTCACATACCAAATAATAATGAGGCTTTGGTCTAAATTGTTTATTGGCACCCTGAAGGGAGTAGCCTTCGAATGGTTTTGCAATCTGCCTTATGATTGTATTAAAACCTTCAAAGACTTAAAGAAATTGTTCCTGACCAGATTCTATGAGGGAACAGGTGATGTCTTCATGTCGAAGCTTATTGCAATGAAGTAGGATAATAAAGAGCCAGCTCGTGAATTTATCAAACGGTTCAGGAGACTAGCAATGAACCTTGTCACTCCCATTTTATTTTTAGTATACTTGTACGAATTTCTGACATTGTCAGGTGATCCGTATTTAGACTTATCTTGCTTAATCTAGGCTTGGTTTAGTTTTGTTTTGGTTCATCATGACATGTTGGCTTGGCTTGGTTTGGATTGGGTTAACATGGCATGGCTTGGTATTTATACAACTTCTTCTCTCTCCTCTCATTATTTCTTATTAACTCCTCTCCTTCTCCATTACTCCTTCCACCAACCTAAGGCAAGTATAACTTGCTCTATGGAGAACATGATGGATTTCCATTTTTTTGTTATTCTATTCTCTTCCTTGCATGATTCTAAGCATCTTTAGAACTTGGGATTTTTTGGTTTTGTTGAGTATATTTTTGTAGATCTAAGTTTTAAGGTTTTCTTTTTTTATTAGATCTCTAAAAACTTGGTATTTTCAAAATCTATGGTTTAATATTGTGGGGAATTCAATTCTACCCAAGTTTGGGTTTTGAATCGCTTGATTTTGACTTGTTTTGAGGAAGTTACGACCATTCTCGTGCTCATGGTCCCCACACATCTTCGGTGTTGTCGGGACAATGAATAGTACCTTACGCGCACTTTTATTTCACGTGCCCGTACGCCGTGCATCCGTGCCCCACAATTCGTGCACCCATGCACGGCATATTTTGTGCGACGTACGCTTGCACATTTCTTCTTCCGTGTGTCATGCTTCCGTGCCCCGCGCATTGCGTGCCCGTGCGCCCGCGCCATTCCTTGCCGTACGTCGTACGCTGCGTGTGCTATTCTCTGTCGCAAGCCATACATCGTGTGCATAATTAGTTGTCACGTGTCGTGTTCCGCGTGCGCTATTATTTGTCGTGCGCCGTGCGTCGCGTGCGCTATTCTCTATAGCGCATCATGCGCTGCGTGCACGATTCATTGTCGCACGCCATACGCCACATACGCTATTCTCTACCGTGTGCAGTGTACCGCGTGCACAATTCCTTACCGTACGATTCGTTTTCGCGTGTCGTGCGTCGCGTGCACGATTCTTTGTCGCGTGCTGTGTGCCGCGTGTGCGATTCTCTTCTACTCACCGTGTACCGTGCGCGCGAATCTCAAATAACTATTTTTCCTGTTTAAGCTATTTTGTAGCTAAAATCTTGTAAAACTCAAAACATGAAAGTTGTAGATCACTTTCTTGGCTTCAAGAATCTTCATGTCTCACTTTAATTGGAGTTCATATGTTATTGATAGTTTCAATCACCCATGGATGTTCTTGATCTTATTTGCATATTTTCTGTACTTGGCCTTGTAGAAGCATGAAAAATACAGGGCTATGTACCCCACATGAAGAAGAATACTATACGCCCACATAACCAAAAGGAGGCTATGTGCCCACATGATCGAAGAGGGGCTATGCACCCATATTGTTTTTATGCAGATCAAACATGCAACCAAGTGTGGGCGAATAAACTTACTCCTACACTATGCGCCCAATGCAGCTGATCCCTACGACTCAGTCAACATCCACTGTCACGACCCATACCCTAGAGTAAGGGCACGAGACGTGGGTACGTCCAGCCTACGCCGCAGTATCGACGGTAGAACGCTGTCCTAGGTCAACATACATCTAGCAATATATCTCTAAACAGTTTATACTTCCCGAATGAGGGTGACATAGCAGTAAATAAACTCAATCACAACTAACGAAGAGATAGCACGATATGAAATAGAACTCAAGGAAACAGAGATGATAAAGTAGTTGAAGATAAACCCAGCAAATATCCAGAAGTACATGATCTCAGATACAGAATGAAAGAATATATACAACTCAGAACAGAATAAAGTCTAGCTAAAACATGTCTCAAGACTACATGAAATAAGATAAGCCTAACTAATCTAGTCTAGGCAATGGGGGTGATGTCCTCAGCTAGAGCTGGGTCCTCCTGAGGGTCCAGCTCGCAAGTGTCATCTAAGGCTGCCCCATAGAAAGTATCCAGACAGGCCTCCTCCTCGTCCTCTGTAATATTTCAACAGGTCCAGTCAGGACAAGAGCGAGTACAGTACATCTCAATAGTTCATAGCAGGTTAGAAAATATAATCATGCAGTAAAGTAAGATACAGGTGCTGAAGAATACAGTATGTAAACAGAGAGAGATAACTGTAATAAAAATATCTACTATAAGTAAGGAACTAACAGTGGCTAGTGAGTCAGAGTACAGGATAGCACATGTGAACAGAACAGATTTGTACATGATCTACACTACTATGGAATTGTTCACATGACTACTAGCACTCCCCCGTTTTCCCCAATCAATACACAAGGATCTAAGCAGGTTATGTTATTATACATGATATCACATGGGGGCCCCATGAAAGGGTGCACATGATAGTATACATGGGGGCTCTGTGAACATGAGAGTACATGATTCATAAGAGTGTACATGTATAGTGAAAGCACAGGAGTACATGATGAAAGTGAAACGCACATGACACAATGTACCCGATGCTCCCGAGGGGGATAACATCGCATGAAGAGATCCATATAGTACCAATCCGTGATAATGTCGTGACAGCATAAGTAAAGTAATTTAATGCAGGAAATAATTCTAAGTAGGATATGAAATAATCAGAGAATGTACTCGCCTGGTATCTGAGTGTCCAATATGAAAGTACTGTCCGAGGAGTGGTGTCTGGCTCCTAATCAGAACAGCACAAGTCACAACAAGTCCAAAATGGTATAATGAAGTCCTACTATGCATTCTACAAGATTCTAGGTCAATCTAGGCCAAAGACAACTCTTGGTCAACTCTGGTCAACCCTATAAGTCAAACTAGATCAACTATAGTCAAACTAGGTCTAACCAAGTCTAAACTAGTCTATCAAGTCTAAACTAGTCTATACTAGGCCTAATGAAGCTGTACAAGCCCAATCCAGGCTCACCAAGCTATACCACATTACCTAGGCCTATTCTTAACACATGTATATATATTACCTATGTATAATAAATACACAAGTTGTATATATATGTGACATACATATACACTTGTATAACCCATACATCCTATGTAGGTATCTAGAGTAGATACCAAAATATACACATCTACCATATGTATATATATATACACACATTACCTATATATACATATTACCTATTAGCAATTAATCACATAGAAAAAATAGGATACATATAGAGGGGGAAAATGTGTAAACTGTGAGACCTACATGAGGGGCTGTGTGTGTGTATTCACAGGCTGAACAGGAAAAAAGAAAGGACAAAATCAGTGAGTGTGTATATTAGAGTGTGAGGGTGATGTGAGTGAAACATCTGTGTGGCTTTGTGTGGGTGACTGTGAGTGAGTAAACTGAAATATAGTGGCAGTGTATAGTGTGATAGAGAGTGATGATGTGCAATATGTAAAAGGAATCAACAGTTCAGTTGAGATTTCAAATTCAGTTAATACAATGCAAACATTAATACACCTTATTAAAACTCAGTTCAACCTATACAAATCTCAGATTTCAGTATAGGACTAATTCCCAGATTTCAGTCTATAAATTCAGTTCCTTCCCAGGTTTCTACAACATAGAAAACATCCATCCTTCATAATAAACACAAAAAAACCAGTTCTCCACAGTTTATGGTTTCAGTTCAATCCTAAACTGCACAGAAAATAGGAAAACCAAATCAAAATCATAAAAACTGAGTTTAGTTCGGTTTACACTATCCTAGCCCTATTTCGAAATCAAAAACCCACCAAATCAACACAAAATTGACACATACATAGATCACATATAGGTAAACTATATTAGGTATTAAATCATGCAATAACAGTAATTAAATGGGCTAAAACGATTGGCAAAGTTCACATTAGAAAACTGGAAATGGAAAAACTGGTTTCACAGTTTCAGAAATTGGAAAAAATGGAGAATTGATTAACAAAATTAATCTAAAATACCAAATCAAAGGTTGGTAACCCATATACAGGTTGTGTACGTGTCCAACAGTGTTATTGTGTCCAAACACGAGGACACAAACGTGTCCAAACAAAGGAAAACTCAAATCGGGTTCAACAGTGCACTATCCAGTGCACTGTCTCGTGCACACGTGCACTCGTATCGTGCACACGACACAGGCCAAACTAGGCCTCGTGGTCGTATCCCCACCTAGGCTAGGTCTAGGTGCTCGTGTCTAAGTGACTGCATCGTGTCCTCGTGTCGTCGTGTCTGAGAATTAGAGTCGTATCAGTGAGTGAAAAAACAGTACACAGTGTCAGTGTAAGCCCCGTGTACGACGAATAACTTCCTAATCAATGCACGAGACCCAAAGAAATTTAGGGAGCATGGTGACAGAACATGCCCCATTGATCCCACAAAATTTCGTGTCAACCCATCACGTGTCGTGTCCTGGGGAAACCCCGAGTAGCAGGGGACAGAACCCGAGTGCTTGTGCGTGTCAACAGCACGTGTCCACGCGCTGAAACCGACACAACCCGACACAAAAATCTACCACAGATGTCAAAAATCTATAAGCAATATTAAAACCTAAATTTCTATTTAAAAACATTGCTAAAAAGAAATCGAAATGCCCTTTGAGGTATTTCGACTAACACCTAGGGACAACCTCTGGTACGTGTCCAAACGGACACGAAACTTATGAAACCCGACACGAAACCAATGCAGACACTTAGGGACTCCTAGGGCTTCCTAAATATGTAAAGAAATCAGAATTTCATGGAGAAATGAGGAAGTTACCTATACTTGAACTTTCTATAAAAACCCTCTTTCAAGAGCTCTTCTCCTTGATGTCCCAATCCAATCAAATCACCACAAACTGAACTGAAACTTCAAAATCAGCAAAAATAGGTATATTAGAACCTAATGGAAGATATTTGAAGGAAATGGAATGGGAATCTAGGGATTAAAAGAAGTAGGAATAAACCTTTCCTTAAACTTGAGCTTTCCTAAGAAAGAGGTAACCCTAAAATTAGGAGTGTATTTATAGGGTGATGATCCCAATGATAATAGGGGTGGCCGGCCACAATGTCTAGGGATTAGGGTTTTAAATTTGTCTTGGGCTTTGGGCCAACCTACAAGGCTATGAGTTAAAATGATTTATTAAAGGTGCTAAATCATAAGCCATGACTTATGACTTTCTAAATCCTAATGCTAATTAGAGTGTAATGACCAAACCAAGGGTTAGCTTAGGTTATACTAGAGTCATATAACCTAACCAAGTCCATACTAACTAGGGTTAGCTTCTAGGTTGGTCTACAAGGGCCAACGCTACTCAAAGTCAACCTAGTCCAAACAATTCTAAAATAATTCCTAAAAATCCCATAAATTCAAATAAATTCTAATAAATTTAAATTACCCCAAAAATGACAAAAATACCCTCACACTAAAAATGTGGTAGTGACAAATCTACCCTCTTTAAAAGAATTTCGTCTTCGAAATTGAAAGGCGAAATACAACTGATGAGAAGGTATACCTCACTGTCCAAAAAGATAAGGGTAGCGCTCGCGCATCTCATCTTCCCACTCCCAGGTAGACTCTCTTGGAGAATGATGCCTCCATGCGATGCGTACCAAGGGTATCACCTGCTTCCTCAGAACCTTCTCTCGTCGATCCAGAATCTCTACTGGCTGCTCTAGATAGCTGAGAGAAGGCCCAACCTCTATCTCTGAATGATCGAGCACATGACTAGGGTCAGCCATGTACCGTCTCAACTGTGATACATGGAATACGTTGTGGACCCCCACTAGCACAGGCGACAAGTCTAGCCTGTATGCAACGTCACCGACTCTCTCGCTAATAACGAAAGGGCCGATGAAGCGCGGGCTAAGCTTTCTGTCTCCACTAAAACATGTCGTACCACGAGTCGGAGATATCCTCAAGAAAACCTGGTCTCCGACCTAATCACAAGCAAGGTCTCAATTAATTATAATAAACAAACATGATCAAAAAATCAAAAACAAACAAACCTAAATCTAATCCTACCCTAATCTGTACCTCAAACTCCAACGGCCTCCGGTGTCTATCGGCCCAGTACCGATGTCTGTCCTGCGCCACGCGAAGTCTGTCCCTAATGAGCTTCACCTTCTCGGCTGCATCAACAACCATCTCTGGCCCCAGTAAAGCTCGCTCACCAACATCATTCCAAGATAAGGGTGTACGACACCTACGCCCGTAAAGAGCCCCGAAAGGTGACATCTCAATGCTGGCCTGGAAACTATTGTTGTAAGCAAACTCCACCAAATGAAGATGATCCTCCCAGGAACCTCTAAAGTCCAGGACGCACGTCCGCAGCATATCCTCAAGTGTCTGAATAGTCCGCTCTGACTGTCCGTCCGCCTGGGGTTGGTATGCAGTACTAAACTTGAGCTGAGGGCCTAAGCTGGTCTGCGGACTCCTCCAGAAATGGGAAGTAAAACAGCTATCCCGATCTGAGACGATGCTGACCGAAACTTTGTGAATCCTGACCATCTGTCACATATACATCTCTGCCAGCCTCTCTGTAGACGTACCCACCTTGAATGGCAAGAAGTGGGCCAATTTGGTCAACCTGTCAACGATGACCCAAATTGCGTCTTTCCTTCCTGGTGTGCACGACAATCCTGATACGAAGTCCATAGTGATATGCTCCCATTTCCACTCGGGAATGGGTAGCGGCTGCAATAATCTACCGGGCCTTTTTCTCTCTGCCTTGACCTGCTGACAGACCAAACACCTAGCCACGAAGCGAGCCACCTCCCGCTTCATCCCTGACCACCAAACATGCTCCCGTAGATCTCGGTACATCTTGTTGGCACCCGAGTGTATAGAGTACTGAGATCTGTGGGCCTCCTGCATAACCTGCTCCCTGAGATCTCCGCTGGGCACACATAACCTGGAACCGTGCCTCAAGACACCATCCTCTGCAAGAGAAAACTCGCCCTCCAGCAATCCTGCTCGAACCTGCTCTCGGAGACACCACAGAGCAACGTCCTCAAACTGTGCCGACTTGATCCTCTCCACCAAGTCTGACTGAATCTGCATCCCCATAACTGCATCTGCACTCCGGGCACGATCATCTAAATCCTAAGGCTCTCCAAGTCTGCAAGCAAATGTCGATCCATGGTCAAACACATGGCTGTCGGATACCTACTCAAGGCATCGGCAACCACGTTGGCCTTCCCTGGGTGATACTGAAGTAGGATGTCAAAATCCTTCATCAACTCTAGCCATCTGCGATGTCTCATATTCAACTGCTTCTGAGTGAACACATACTTTAAGCTCTTGTGATCTGTGAAGATCTCCACCCTTTCACCATACAGATAATGCTTCCACAACTTCAGAGCAAATATCACTGCTGCCAGCTCCAGGTCGTGGGTAGGATAGTTCTTCTCATGGGGACGCAATTGCCTGGAAGCATAGGCAATCATCTTTCCATGCTGCTGCAAGATGCAACCCAGCCCCTTCCCTGAAGCATCACTATAAATAGTGAAACCACCTGATCTTGAAGCCAATGTCAGAATCGGAGCTGTCATAAGCCGCTTCCTCAACTCATCAAAAGCTGCCTGACACTCCTCTGACCAAATGAACTCAGCATCCTTCCGGGTCAACCGAGTCAACGGCTCTGCAACCCGGAAGAAATCCTGCACAAATCTCGGATAATATCCTGCCAGCCCCAGAAAACTCCTAATCTCTGCAACTGAAGTCGGTGCTGCCCATGCCTCAACTGCTATAATCTTCTTGGGGTCAACTGAGGTACCATCTTCAGTCACCACATGCCCCAAGAAGTCCACCCGGTCCAAGAAGAACTCGCACTTGGAGAGCTTCCCGTAAAGCTGCTCCTTCCTGAGAGTCTCCAACACGATCCTCAAATGCTCCTCGTGCTCCTCTTCAGTCTTAGAATATAACAAGATGTCGTCAATAAACACCACCACAAACTGATCCAGATACTGGTGGAACACCTTGTTCATAAGGTTCATAAACACTGCTGGTGCATTGGTTAGCCCAAACGGCATAACCAAAAACTCAAACTGCCCGTACCGCGTCCTGAAAGCGGTCTTGGGAATATCCTCCCTTTTCACCTTCACCTGGTGATATCCCGATCTCAGATCAATCTTGGAAAATACCCGAGCTCCACTCAACTGGTCAAATAGATCGTCGATCCATGGCAGTGGGTATTTGTTCTTGATCGTGAGGTTGTTGAGTGCCCTATAGTCAATACACATGCGTACTGACCCATCCTTCTTTGGCACGAACAACACTGGTGCACCCTATGGCGACGAACTCGAGCGGATGAAGCCCTTGTCCTGTAGCTCATCCACCTGCTTCTTCAGCTCCACCAGCTCGCTGTTGTTCACCCGATAGACATGCTGAGAGATGGGCTCCGCTCCTGGAACCAAGTATATCGAGAACTCGATGTCTCTGTCTGGTGGCAATCCCAGCAACTTCTCTGGGAAAACATCTATATACTCTGCTATCAAGGGGTATGGAATCGCCTGCTCCTCGACCGAGACTCCACAGAAGACTCCGCTGCTCTGCTCTGCCTGACGTCTGGAGTACTGGAACTCTGGCTCCTCTAGCGCTCTGAAGAGAACTCTACCCCCTCTGCAATCAATGCTGGCGTGGTGCCTGCTCAACCAATCCATGCCTAGTACTATATCATAGTTCGGCAATGGCATTACGAGCAGGCTCACCTCCAACTCATGGCCTCCCAAAACTACTCTCCGACCCTTACAAACATCACTCACGAGGATAATGCCACCCCCGGTCGTGATCTTATAAGTCCTAGGCAATGATTCAGCTATGATACCGTGTCTAATAGCAAAAGATACTGATATGAAGCTATGCGAAGCACCGGAATCGAATAATGCAAAAGCTGGACTGGAGTCGAGGAGAATCGAACCTGCAATCAGCTCTCCAATGGCCTCCGCATCCTCTGCTGCCATGGCGAACCCTCGCCCATGCTGGCCTCCCCTGGCCTGCTGTTGGTGCTGGACGAACCTCTACTGCTGCGTCTGCAGGGCTGGTCTCCTCTGCTGGCCTGCTGGAGCCCTGGCTTCTCCTCTCTGGGCTGCTCGTCCCCCAGACCTAGCACAATCCCTCAGCTGGTGATCTGCTACTCAACAAAAAAGGTCCTTCCCGAGCCTCTTCCTGCACTCGTTCCATCCATGCCCTGGCTTCTTGCAGAAGGTACAACTGACTGTCTGCTGCCTGGGTGTCTGATTCTGAAACTGCTGCTGGTGAACTGGCCTCTGCTGGATCGGCTGCGGCTGAAACTGCCTCAGCTGCTGATGCTGAAAGTGGGGCCTCTTGGCCTGGCCCCCGTTGCTGCTGCCTTCAACTGGGTCTTGCCCCCTCTTGAGCCTAAGCTCAAGGTCATCCTCTGCTAGCAAGGCTCCCGTCAAGATCTCCTCGAACGTAGCATCCCGGTTGCCCTTGGTCAAGGACTTGATCTCCTTGACTAGACCCTTCCGGAACCTCTGGGCCTTCGCCGTCTCGCTCAAGCCCTCTACAAACCTACCGAGGCGGCCAAACTCCCTGGCGTACTCCTCCACTGAAAGGCTCCCCTGGACTAGGCTCTCGAACTGCGACTCCAAGGCTCTGAGCGCTGAATCTGGAAAGAACTTCTTCTTGAAGAAGCCCTTGAACTGCTCCCAAATCTGCCCAGGTACCCCCACCCTGGGGTCTGACTGATACCAGATGCGAGCAAGATCTCGCATCCGGCTAGCTGCGGCCTCGATCTGAAGATCTGCTGGTATCCTGGCCAGGCGGAAGATCTCCTCTATATGCTGGATCCACTCATCGGCATATAGGATCCCCTCTGTCCCCAGAAAGTCTCTGGGGCTCATCTTCTGAAACTGCTCAATCCCCGGTGTCCTCGGCTGATGGACCACTGGTCGAGCTACAATCATCGTAAGGGCCAACTCCATGCCCCTATCCTGTCGAGCCTGCTGCCGGTCTATGAACTGCTGGAAGTACGCGAACATCTGTGCTGCGTCCATGTATCCTGGAGGCGGCTGCTGGATTGGCTCCTCTGCGATGACTGGGTCCTGCCTCCGAGCCGGTGGAGGCATACCCCCTGCTGCTACTGCCGAGGTCTCAATACGAGCAGAGGTGGCAGGAGCTGCAGTCCCCTGGCCTCGCTGTACTGGCTGGGAGGTAGCAGTCCCCTCCATAGCATCCCCATGAATGGTACGCTGCGATCGAGTCTCTACCATCCTGAAGATAGACAAACAAGAGTATCAATTTCTGAGAAATAAGTGAAATAACAAAGACGGACAGTTAAAATTCAAAGGATCAGCTGACAATAAGGATTTAGATGGCAAATAAGAGAATTTTTCCTAAAGTGATTGAGTACCTTAAAATTAATGTCCTATATCTTACTGCAGGCTGTAGTGATACTCTAGTTTGAATACCACTACACTTCTAGTCTAGACCTGCATCGGCCACCACTAAAAACGTGTCACGACCCGCACCCTAGAGTAAGGGCACGAGACGTGGGTACGTCCAGCCTACGCTGCAGTATCGACGGTAGAACGTTGTCCTAGGTCAACATACATCTAGCAATATATCTCTAAACAGTTTATACTCCCCGAATGGGGGTGACATAGCAGTAAATAAACTCAATCACAACTAAGGAAGAGATAGCACGATATGAAATAGAACTCAAGGAAACAGAGATGATAAAGTAGTCTAAGATAAATCCAGCAAATATCCAGAAGTACAAGGTCTCAGATACAGAATGAAAGAATATATACAACTCAGAACAGAATAAAGTCTAGCTAAAACATGTCTCAAGACTATATGAAATAAGATAAGCCTAACTAATCTAGTCTAGGCAATGGGGGTGATGTCCTCAGCTAGAGCTGGGTCCTCCTGAGGGTCCAGCTCGCAAGTGTCATCTAAGGCTGCCCCGTAGAAAGTATCCAGACAGGCCTCCTCCTCGTCCCCTGTAATATTTTAACAGGTCCAGTCAGGACAGGAGCGAGTACAGTACATCTCAACAATTCATAGCAGGTTAGAAAATATAATCATACAGTAAAGTAAGATACAGGTGCTGAAGAATACAGTATGTAAACGGAGAGAGAAAGAGAACTGTAATAGAAATATCTACTATAAGTAAGGAACTAACAGTGGCTAGTGAGTCAGAATACAGGATAGCACATATGAACAGAACAGATTTGTACATGATCTACACTAAGGAGTTTCACAAGATCTACACTACTATAGAATTGTTCACGTGACTACTAGCACTCCCCCGTTTTCCCCAATCAATACACAAGGATCTAAGCAGGTTATGTTATTATACATGATATCACATGGGGGCCCATGAAAGGGTACACATTATAGTATACATGGGGGCTCTGTGAACATGAGAGTACATGATTCACAAGAGTGTACATATATGGTGAAAGCACAGGAGTACATGATGAAAGTAAAACGCACATGACACAATGTACACGATGCTTCCGAGGGGGATAACATCGCATGAAGAGATCCATATAGTACCAATCCATGATAATGTCGTGACAGCACAAGTAAAGTAATTTAATACAGGAAATAATTCTAAGCAGGATATGAAATGATCAGAGAATGTACTCGCCTGGTATCTGAGTGTCCAATATGAAAGTACTGTCCGAGGAGTGGTGTCTTACTCCTAATCAGAACAGCACAAGTCACAACAAGTCCAAAATGGTATAATGAAGTTCTACTATGCATTCTACATGATTCTAGGTCAATCTAGGCAAAGTCAACTCTTGGTCAACTCTGGTCCACCCTAGAAGCCAAACTAGTTCAACTATAGTCAAACTAGGTCTAACCAAGTGTAAACTAGGCTATCAAGTCTAAACTAGTCTATACTAGGTCTAATTAAGCTGTACAAGCCCAATCCAGGCTCACCAAGCTATACCACATTACCTAGGCTTATTCTTAACACATGTATATATATTACCTATGTATAATAAATACACAAGTTGTATACATATGTGACATACATATACACTTGTATAACCCATACATCCTATGTAGGTATTTAGACTAGATACCCAAATATACACATCTACCATATGTATATATATATACACACATTACCTATATATACATATTACCTATTAGCAATTAATCATATAGAAAAAATAGGATACATATAGAGGGGGAAAATGTGTAAACTGTAAGACCTACATGAGGGCTGTGTGTGTGTTCACTGGCTGAACAAGAAAAAGGAAAGGACAAAATCAGTAAGTGTGTATATTAGAGTGTGAGGGTGATGTGAGTGAAACATGTGTGTGGCTTTGTGTGGGTGACTATGAGTGAGTAAACTGAAATATAGTGGCAGTGTATAGTGTGATAGAGAGTGATGAAGAGTGATGATGTACAATATGTAAAGGAATCAACAGTTCAGTTGAGATTTCAAATTCAGTTATTACAATGCAAACATTAATACACCTTATTAAAACTCAGTTCAACCTATACAAATCTCAGATTTCATTCTAGGACTAATTCCCAGATTTCAGTCTATAAATTCAGTTCCTTCCCAGGTTTCTACAACATGGAAAACATCCATCCTTCATAATAAACACACAAAAAATCAGTTCTCCACAGTTTATGGTTTCAGTTCAATCCTAAACTGTACAGGAAATAGGAAAACCAAATCAAAATCATAAAACTGAGCTTAGTTCAGTTTACACTATCATAGCCCTATTTCGAAATCAAAAACCCACCAAATCAACACAAAATTGACACATACATAGATCACATATAGGTAAACTATATTAGGTATTAAATCATGCAATAACAGTAATTAAATGGGCTAAAACGATTGGCAAAGTTCACATTAGAAAACTGGAAATAGAAAAACTGGTTTCACAGTTTCAGAAATTGGGAAAATTGGAGAATTGATTAACAAAATTAATCTAAAATACAAAATCAAAGGTTGGTAACCCATCTACAGGTTGTGTATGTGTCCAACAGTGTCATTGTGTCCAAACACGAGGACACAAACATGTCCAAACAAAGGAAAACTCAAATCGGGTTTAACAGTGCACTGTCTCGTGCACACGTGCACTCGTGTCGTGCACACGACACAAGCCAAACTAGGCCTCGTGGTCGTGTCCCTACCTAGGCTAGGTCTAGGTGCTCGTGTCTAAGTGACTGCATTGTGTCCTCGTGTCGCCGTGTCTGAGAATTAGAGTCGTATCAGTGAGTGAAGAAAACAGTGCACAGTGTCAGTGTAAGCCCCGTGCACGACGAATAACTTCCTAATCAATGCACGAGACCCAAAAAATTTTGGGGAGCATGGTGACAGAACATGCCCCATTGATCCCACAAAATTTCGTGTCAACCCATCACGTGTCGTATCCTGGGGAACCCTCGAGTAGCAGGGGACAGAACCCGAGCGCGCGCGCGTGTCAACAACGCGTGTCCACGCGCTGAAACCGACACAACCCGACATAAAAATCCACCACAGATGTCAGAAATCCATAAGCAATATTAAAACCTAAATTTCTATTTAAAAATATTGCTAAAAAGAAATCGAAATGCCCTTTGAGGCATTTTGACAAACACCTAGGGACAACCTCTGGTACGTGTCCAAACGGACACGAAACTTATGAAACCCGACACGAAACCAATGCAGACACTTAGGAGACTCCTAGGGCTTCCTAAATATGTAAAGAAATCGGAATTTCATGGAGAAATGAGGAAGTTACCTATACTTGAACTTTCTATAAAAAACTCCCTTTCTAGAGCTCTTCTCCTTGATGTCCCAATCCAATCAAATCACCACCAACTGAACTGAAACTTCAAAATCATCAAGAATAGGTATATTAGAACCTAATGGAAGAGATTTGAATGAAAAAGAAAATGGAATGGGAATCTAGGGATTAAAAGAAGTAGGAACAAACCTTTCCTTAAACTTGAGCTTTCCTAAGAAAGAGGCAACCCTAAAATTAGGAGTGTATTTATAGGGTGATGATCCCAATGATGATAGGGGTGGCCGGCCACAATGTCTAAGGATTAGGGTTTGAAATTTGTCTTGGGCATTGGGCCAACCTACAAGGCTATGAGTTAAAATGATTTATTAAAGGTGCTAAATCATAAGCCATGACTTATGACTTTCTAAATCCTAATGCTAATTAGAGTCTAATGACCAAACCAAGGGTTAGCTTAGGTTAGACTAGAGTCATATAACCTAACCAAGTTCATACTAACTAGGGTTAGCTTCTAGGTTGGTCTACAAGGGTCAACACTAGTCAAAGTCAATCTAGTCCAAACAATTCCAAAATAATTCCTAAAAATCCCATAAATTCAAATAAATTCTAATAAATTTAAATTACCCCAAAAATGACAAAAATACCCTCACACTAGAAATATGGTAGTGACATCCACAAACAGTCGTACACCAAAGCATGCGGCCACGTTAGTCTCCACGAGCAATCGTACACCGAAGCATGCGGCCACGTCAACCCCACGATCTATCCACGATCATCCAGTGTCCATGCACCTACACCCTATGCGCCCAAAGGGTGTTATTCGCCCATAGTGAAATCAGTGTATTTTCCACCTGTGGGCGCATAACAGTCATTTCAGTGTAAAACGACAATAAATAGAGGGCGTCCCCCTCTACAAAAACAGACAGAACGGAGAGCAATTCAAGAGCCAAATTGCTGCCCTTCTTGCCAGTGAGTCGAGAGTTAGCAATTTTCTTAGATTTTTTCCCACTTTTGTAAATCAGAGTGTCAACGGAGTAAAGGAGCAACTGTCGCTCGATCTCCATCGTGCCATTCCCCAGAATTCTTTTTGTACTCGAGAATCCTTAGTGCAGGATCTCTCAGGCGTACTCGATTTGTGGTGCCTTGTGCCAATAAGAAAAGATAGTGTTTCTTCTTCTTTTTTGTGTGTGTCCACAAAAATGGCGACTCTGCTGGGGACTACCTTTTCCTCTTACGAGAAGGTGGTGATGCAATCCGATCCCGATAAAGTGGAGAGCACCCATAAGATATTGATCGTGAAGTTCGATTAGCGGGCGTTCAAAGAGATGCTCTCAAGGGACGGCTCTACTTCCTCAAAATCAGTAAAGCTAAACAAGTCGTGCAAGACTTGGCTTCCGAAGGCTCGTGGTGTATATCCTGCCAATGTCGTAGAAGATATGCAACCGAAGGAGAACACCGTCATGGGGGCACGTAACCCTTCCACAGGAGCTTCCAATACGAAGAAGGCGCATAACCCTTCCACAGGAGCTCCCAATGCGAAGAAGGCGCATACCGTTCCGGGCTCTACTAGCCCAGCGACTTTTCTCTTGCGCAATCAACAACAGAGTGTTCAACACTCGAAACTTGGCAAAGAAAAATACTATGATGCCAAGAATTGAAGTGTTCGACGGTCTAGGAAAACTCAGCGAGGCTCGTAAACAAGAAGGCAAAACTGGGAGAAAACATTACTGTTTTCCAAAGCATGCACCCAGAGCTATGCGCCCAAGGCAGTATATGGGCGCATAACTCTGGCCAGAGGACTTATTTCTTCGATTGGCTATGCGCCCAAGGCCATGCGCCCAGGCTTTGATGACCCATTCTATACGCCCACATCTAGGAGGGCAGGCATGCTGCCAAGACTTCAGGAAAGCATGCGCCCAAGGGCATACTCCAGGGTCTATGTGCCCGCATCAAAAATATAAACCCCACCGCGTATAGCACGGGGCTGTCTTCAAGGTCATCAGGGAACTTAGGTGTGGGGGTTGCCCCTGCATATTAACTAAGTCCGGATGTGCCAACTTCCTTTACAAACCCATATGCAATGCTCGACGATGCATGTGACATGGGTTTTAAGAAGAAACTCCCTTCTGCCGATTTATGCGACATGATAAGTCATAAGCGTAAGGTGAGGAAGGATACTGCAATTCATGGCATACATCCGTGCACCAGTATTGTCATCAATTGTTGCTGCTCCAAAGCAACGAAGGTGCCTCCGAGGCAGTCCGTGTTTCGACGACTGCAGCACTCTGATGATGAAAAGCCGCTATGTGTTTCGTCCAACATGGCTTCATGGGGTCCTCCTTATGGGAGCCCCAATCAAAGAAGGTGGACCACTAACCCAACTTTTTCTTTCAGTTCTGCGAACAGAAGAAAAACAAGTTTGCCAACAAACAGCCAGCGAGCTGTTACATCTGAAGGAGTCTATATGGGTACAAGGTGAAGGACGAGATTCCGTATGGATGACGAGGACTCCCAAGTTGGGGGTGATGATCCTTCAGCTGGGGGTAGTATTCCTTCAGAGTCTGAAGTAGATGACCTTCACACCAGGGGTTGCCTTCCAGATGACGATGATCTCTTCGAGTCCGACGGTGCCTATCTACGTCCCCTGCCTAAAGATGAGGGTCTTTTCAACTCAGAGACAAACAGTATCAGCACCAGTTGTACTATCTCCTCTATTCATCCTCGCATGTTATCTACATACATGGCGGATGGAGAGAGACCTGAAGAAGCCAGTGATCAGACCAACAAGCAGCTAGAGAGTCTTGAAATGACATTTGCCAAGATCACTGATATGCTTACCAATATC